>JAAEAF010006258.1:0-38953 GCA_011037195.1 Triatoma infestans | reverse complement strand
GCATGTCCAGTAAGTAAGTGTACAAATTTTTATTTGAACAAAAAAATTACCTGGTTACATTAGTACATATGTAAGCTATTTTTCGACATAGTCACCATTCCTCTCAGTGCAGGTGGTGAACCGGGGTATTAATTATTTGATGCCTTCCTCGAAGTAGTTTCCCGCCAACCCCTTCGTCCACTTCTCCACCCCCCTTCACCTCCTCGTCGGTTGAAAACCTTTTTCCACCTATGTGCAACTTTAGGGAGGTAAAGAGATAGTAATCTGAAGGTGCTAGGTCTGGGGAATGCACGAGGCAAGCAGTTCCGTCGAACTTTTTGGCGGAGGGCGAAGAGGTGTGATGCCACTGTGAGACTGCCTTTTGGTTTCAGGGTGTGTAGTGTGCAACCCAAGTTTCACCTCCATAATGATGGAGCGGAGAAATTCATCTCCATGGAGTTTGTAGCGTCTCAAAAACTCTTGCCCGGCCTCCACTCGATTCAACTTGTGTTGGTCTGTCAGCTGTTTTGGGACCCACCTCGCGGACAGTTTCCGATATCCGAGGGTTTCTGTGATGGTTTCGTGTAGCAGAGATCTGGAGATTTGCGGAAACATCGCAGAAAGTTCATCCACAGTCAATCTGCGTTCGTCACGGAGCGCATTTTCGATTTTTTCCACAGTTTCGTCAGTCACAATTGAAGGTCTTCCGCTCCTCTGATTATCATGCACAGACGTACGACCGCCTTTAAACTCGCGACACCACTTGAACACACTCGTACGATTCATAGCTTTATCACCATATGCAGTTTTTACCTCATTATAAACTCAACCGGAGTTTTTCCCTTCCAAACGAGATAACTGATGACGCCGCGTATTTCACACTTGGCGGGAGATTGGATTGACATTTTTCAACATATTGTCGCGCCGACAGTTCGCAACGTACTGACCTCGAACCGGTCTCGTTGCGGAAGGGAGGAATGTCGAAAACAAAATCCCTCCGGCCGTGAGAGCCTCAGTACACTTACTTACTGGATATGCCTTGTACAATAACACTTCAGACATAAATAATGTTGGCTTACTAATGAAACCAAGAGGTGAACGCTTAAATTTAAATATGTGGATGGGTGCTCCGCAATGCTGGATAATATCTGGTATTTTATCCGTCCTAGCATGCATATTCATTTTCTTCCTGACCGTTTTCGGATTTTCATCCATCGTCGGAGCAAATTCATCAAGTTCGTATTGAGAGTTCACGTCAACGTAATGCTTCTGTTTCACTCACACTTGTTGGTTTGTTGGTTGTAAATAAGTGAGAAGGTTATAAGGTTATGTTACTATGTTACACGAACTTGGTGAGTTTGCTCTGACGATGGATGAAAATCCGAACCAGTTAGGAACAAAATGAATCTGCATGCTACGACGGAAAAAATACCAGATCTTAAATTTGAACCTTATATTCAAGGGAAAATATATCTGTGTTCAATTTGCAATTTGAAAGAAAAGAGGACGTATTTCACTTCCTTGGCTGGTGTCCTACTTTCAGCTACATCCGGAAAAAGTATTTTAATTTATAATCTCTTAACGGTTGTGGTTATGTTAGCTTTACCTAAATGGTTCTGATTGGACTGGCCTTATAAATTACAGAAAATTTCTTGTCTATCATTTATAATTATTAATTCTGTAACTTCAGTAACGCATAAGACAATGCAAGAAGATTCTTCAATATGGTAAGTTCCTAAAATAGCTAAGTAACTCTTACTACTGATGCCAATCTCTAACATGGTGGTTGTCGGCTTTTATTAATTGACTATTCATCGATTGTATTATACGAGTATTTATTGTATTCCAATAGATCTTTTTACTACAATTATGAATAATGTTAGAACAGTGGAAAGAGTGACCTCTGCAACTGCCCATTTTATTGTTTTGAGTGTTTAGGCTGGAATAAGCCTTAAGGATGATGACAGGATTCATGAAGAAGTGGCTAGACCACTTTACTATCCCAAGTTTTAAATAAACTACTTATAATTCTGTTTAAGGGAAGAAATGTGATATTGGAACAGTCTTGGGGGTCGCCAAAAATTACGAAAGATGGTGTCACTGTTGCAAAGGGCGTGGAATTAAAGGATAAATTTCAGAACATTGGTGCCCGTCTGGTGCAGGACGTGGCAAACAATACCAACGAAGAGGCTGGGGATGGAACAACCACAGCAACAGTGAGTTACAAATCTTTTCGATTTCCCCTCTATGAACATTAAACACTTTAATCAAATTAACTTTTTTTACTATTAAGGTACTGGCCAGAGCTATAGCCAAGGAAGGTTTCGAAAAAATTAGTAAAGGCGCTAACCCCATTGAAATTAGGCGAGGTATTATGCATTTATAATTCTTGTGCATGCTCGCCATTATTAATTATTACTTTTATAAAACTGGTCTGATTTTCTTTTAGGCGTCATGTTAGCTGTAGATGCAATTATAGAACATTTGAAAACACTGTCCAAACCAGTTACCACACCTGAGGAAATTGCTCAAGTGGCCACTATTTCCGCCAATGGTGACAAGAATATTGGTGATCTGATCTCTGATGCCATGAAGAAGGTATTCAATAATTATTCTTATATTTTGAAATCCTATTCTGATTGATTGTTTGAACGGATAAGAAACTGTTTTATGTGATCTTAGGTTGGAAAGGAAGGAGTTATAACAGTTAAGGATGGCAAGACATTAAATGATGAACTAGAAGTTATTGAAGGCATGAAATTTGACAGAGGATATATTTCTCCATATTTCATTAACACTACAAAAGGTGCGCAGTTCTCCTCAATGCAAATTATTTATATTTGTAGTTTTGTTTTTTCAATCAACAAATACTTTTTTGAGAGCTGGAAAAAACGCATTATATTAACATTTACCACTCTTTACTATACACTAGATTTGTTACTCCCTCAACTGCCAATATAATATTGGAAATAAACTAACCTTACCTCTTCAAATCTATTTTGGTCTTCCATTATTACTACTACTTCAGCTAGTAATACTATTTGTAATTTCTCTGCAACCCTTTTCCAGTTGTTTCTACTCCATTCTTAGCGGAGATAAGGAAATTTCGAGCTGCAGGATTTTCTTTGAATTGTATTAATATTTCATACTTATTCCTCCAAACTTCCGTGACCACTCGGAAACAATTTCAGGGTTAAGTAATTTAAGATGTTTGCCGTACTGATATGTAATACATGCTGTGATGTGAATGATATTTGCTCAGGACTGGATGACCGAAAAACAGAAATGATAACCTTTATAAAGTCAGCCAATGTTTGTTCACTGGGGCTAAGTTTTTTATTTGAAAGCCGACGTTTCGGCAAACATCGTTTGCCATCTTTAGGGGCTCTTAAAATACGAGAGAGACTCCAATCTCAATTATTGGCACAACCGAAAGTGTTACATGTGTAAAGTTCTAAAGTCTTTGTTTAGAATTGTGGCAGGGCCAGATGCAAAACGAGAAAAGACAAATTTATAGAGCCTGGAATTTATAGAACGTTTCAAACCAAGGTTAGCCAGGGATTGTTTGCCATCTTCAGGGGCTCTTAAAATAAGAGAGAGACTCCAATCTCAATTATTGACACAACCGAAAGTGTTACAAGTTTTCCATACCTCCCTTACTTTAAGAGAGCCCCTGAAGATGGCAAAAATAAAAATTATTTTGTGTTTTTTTCACCCTGAATTTCCTGGTCGATAAGCCAACAATTAGATACATCAGATAGCCTATATATTTTCGTTTTATTCCCTTTGATGAATGTAGCGCTTTCCTTTCTCATAGTTAAAAGTATGTCTATGTGACGAATCGCAGATTTGAACACGCCTTTCAAAGTTCCTAGTAGACGTTCCTTTCAAAGTACCCATTTATTTTTAGCATTACAGGAAAATCGTACGTACAGTTCACTTAAAAATTTTCCCATTTTTACCATAAATGTAGTTTAATAGTGAAGGATTGATGTCACCCACGCAAACGCGATCATATTTGACACTATTTTAAAAGCTGCGGTTTAGTGGGTTTCGGTTAAACTTTGAGCCACACTATAATGGTGTAAAACTGCCAATTTTCGTTCAACGTTTCAAACCAAGGTTAGCCAGGGATTATGAGGCTCTATAAATTTGTCTTTTCTCGTTTTGCATCTGGCCCTGCCACAATTCTAAACAAAGACTTTAGAACTTTACTAAAATTTTCTAGATCAGCTATCGGAATTTCTTCAACCAATTGCAACACCATCTTTTACCTAGATATCAAATTCTCGTACCCTTTGCTTGGAGCGTGTCCTTTACTCCATACTAACCGTATCCTGAGGCTTGTGGCATTCTCCAAACTAATCCTGTTTGTATGATTATTAGATCAATTAGATCATCTGAATATTTTTTATCTCCTGATAAAACAGAGTGCACATCTTGAACTCTGAAAACTACCACAGTGTCCGCCCGACCCGTCGATCTTTCTCATCTGACATGTGACGCCTTCTTCTTAATTATCTAAAAATTCTTATTTAAAGTGTTTTATCTATATAGTTTAAAGCTTTTAAGAGTGTCAAAATTCTTCTTCAAGTGTTCCTTTACTTTCTAGTAAGGGACCTTTCTAGAAGTATTCACTTCATCTTCCCAATTTGAGATGGCTGTGCTATTTCAATTAACAAATAAATTAATTGAATTCTATTTGTAAATTCATAGGAGCTAAGGTGGAGTTCCAGGACTGCCTATTATTACTCTCAGAAAAGAAAATATCATCTGTGCAGTCTATTATTCCCGCACTGGAGTATGCAAATTCAAAGAGGAAACCGCTGGTTATAATTGCTGAAGATATTGATGGTGAAGCTCTTTCCACACTGGTTGTAAACAGGTATTTTAAAGCGGCATTGATCATTCTCGTCGAATTTATGAAAAGACTGAAAAATAATAAAAAAAAATCATTTAAATTTCTAACTTGCATTTTGATATTTACATACTCATTGTTCTTTAAAGACTTAAAGAAAATATTTTTTAGGCTGAAAATTGGTCTGCAGGTAGCCGCAGTAAAAGCACCCGGGTTTGGAGACAACAGAAAGGCTACTTTACAAGATATGGCCATAGCTACAGGTAAGTTATTGTCAAAATATTGTAAATAATTGTTGCTCTAAAGTTGTCATCAGAAGGAACTCATGTTTTCAATCGATTGCAGCGTTTGCAGCTTTTGTTATTCAAAAAATACATGCTATTAAAAAAAACAACTTTTTTGTGAGTGCTAATTGTTGATTAGACATAATAATTTAGTCGGTCAGTGGGCTAGACACGCCATTTTTTTTTTTTTTTTTTACTCAGATTTATATTTAGCGATTCTCTTTAGATATTAGGCAGTATTATTATTAGTGTTCAATTTTGTGTTGAAATAGAAAATACATGCCTCTTTCTCTTTAGCAATAGATAACTTACAATGTGTTCGGCCCAGCACTAAGTCTACTTATTGTATTCAATATTTGAAACAAATTTTTTTCCATAAATACTGATTCTATAGATTTCTGGAGAGTGTGAGACCTTATGCTTCATTAAATGAATCCATTTTACTATAGCATGTATTGTTCCGTCATCTATTGGAAGATAAGAGGACTGAACATTTAGTTAAAACTTCGGGCTTTTAAGAAAGTTTGTCTAAAACAATTGTGTGAGTAAGAGAAAGTGTATGGATCAAGATGATATATCACATTGAGAATTTGCTCTGTTTCTAGAAAATTTTCTTACCACCCTCAGTGGTTGTGGGAAACATATATTCTTGGAATTTGTAACAAAAAAAAAAAATTACCACACTATTTCGCGATTGTACATTGCATTTTATCTACCTATTGCGTAGATATGACATTTCGACTAGATATGAACCTGAGACCTTTGAGATTTTGCAGCCAAGTGTGAGAAGTGGCTTTTGAGCAAAAGCCATTTTAACCAATGCTATTCTTTAATAGTATTAAATATCTCGCATTAAAAGTGTCGGCTCTCCAGAAGTCAATGGAATCAATATTTATGGAATGTAGATTGCATTAAATGTATTGTTCGTCCTTTACCAGTTGGTTATAGCAGTTTAGAATGATGAATTATTTGACAACTCTTGTATGAATAAATTTTGATTACTCCATATTTATTTTCTGACTAAACTGTGTATGGCGGTGTATTGTTTTGGAGAGAGAGAGAGAGAGGACGAGAGAAAGTCTAACAATTTACGTTAAGAATGAGTCAACTCTTTTAGAGCTACGTTGTTAATATTATTAACACAATTATGGTCAGTTGATATGAACATTCCAGTTCTGGTCATTTAATTGTTTAGGTGGCATAGTCTTTGGCGATGAAGGAACAAATATAAAATTAGAAGACGTCCAACCATCCGATCTTGGCCAGGTTGGCGAAGTGGTAATCACCAAGGATGATACTCTTCTTTTGAAAGGCAAAGGAAAGAAGGAAGATATTGATCGTAGGGCCGATCAGCTTAGAGATCAGATCAACGATACTACATCCGAATATGAACGGGAAAAATTACAGGAACGTCTGGCTAGATTGGCATCAGGTGTTGCAGTACTAAAAGTTGGTGGATCAAGTGAGGTAAGATATGATGGTAAATAAGAAACAACTCCACTGATCACAAATAATAGAGAAAAATAAATATTTCAGTATGTATTTTGAAACGTTTATTAGATATGAAATCATTGAATCAAAATACTTGTTAAATAGTATCTCTCCTTATCTAATTAAAAGTTGGCTGAAACGCTGAATGAAAAGACCTTGAATTCTTCAAGATATCTTGGAGTGATTGATTTCCGCATCCCTATTAAGTAATATATGTATCGCTCGGATGAATATATTTGTAGACATTTAATCTAAAAAATTAATCTCACGTGTTCTTTAAAAATAGCAAAAAATAAATTGCAGTCGTGACAAATTTCCGAAAGTGAGTTTCCTCTAGTAATACATGTCCGGAGGAGGCATCCCCCCTTGAATGCGGAAAAAATTCCCCCTGAATGAGTTTCATCTCGCTCACCCCTCTTTCTCCCTCCCCCAATCTTTCTGGGGCAATTAGAGAGAACATCTGTAAAATGGCCTTCAAACATGATGATGGCTACTACAATCATGGTGATTCCCCTTCACAATTTTCTGGTCACTAAATCCATCAACCACCCATTTTAAATCGATTTTCAGATATTTTTTTTTTCTTCAAAATTGTTTTCAACAATTTATTTTAAACTTTACATAAAAATAGGGCCTATAATTTTATTTTTTAAACATTTCCCCTCTAAACTGCTATTTCAAAATATAGAGTTAAGGGAAACTAAATATATAATACAAATTATATTGCAGTTGTTGAGAAAACTTATGCAGTAAGAGAAAGTCGTTTGACACACTTTTTTTTTTGTTAAGAAGTTTGATATGATGAGTTGAAATTACTGTATAAGAAATATGCTACACCTCTATTGATTAATTATGATAATAATGTTGTGTAACTGAACAAACTTCTTATAGAGTTCTCTAGAGGACGGTCATCATAAAAACAACAAGCGGTTCTAAATCATAAAAACTTGCATAAAACCAATCTTCTTTTTGCAATCAATTGTTTTATTGTTAAGGTTGAAGTAAACGAGAAGAAAGATCGTGTGAACGATGCCCTGAATGCAACACGTGCCGCCGTCGAGGAGGGTATTGTTCCTGGGGGCGGTACGGCTCTGTTGAGATGTATCAAAAAGTTAGAACAACTGAAACCGTCTAATGATGATCAAAAAACAGGTAAGATGGGAACAAAAGCTTATTGTATAACATTCTGTGCAACCACATTTTTCAATTTGTTTTGTAAGGGAAATTAAAATGAGTTTTTGGGATCTCGTAATAATGCTTCTTCTCAATTTGAAGATGTTATATCCATTACTTGTGGATGGAATTACTTGACTTAATAGCCGTTATTAGTACAGTTGTTTATAAAATGAAAAGTTTCATTGGATGATGATACTGTTAAACCATTCTCTGAATCTAATTAGGAGGTGGATTGTATTCTGAAAGGGTTCTTGAGTTCTTCAAGATAACTTAGACGGATCTCCACATTCCTATTAGATAATGGCGAAAACTTGGCTCTGACAATGTAATTGTAAACTTTAAAGCATACATGTAAAACATAAAGCAAAATTTTATGTATATATAGTTCAGGGCAACTTAATTTTGGGCATCCAAACCATTGTTAAGCTCCGCCCATTACCAAACCTTTCTAGTAGCTATTTGACTCCGCCCCAAAACGTAAGTTGCCGAGCTATAGTTACTTTTCCATTTTGGTCATTAAATGCATTTGTGTTCTTTGTCTAGGTATAGAAATAGTTGCCAAAGCTTTGAAAATGCCTTGTATGACCATTGCACAGAACGCTGGAGTTGATGCAGCCGTCGTAGTGAATAAGGTAAGTGCTCTCCTGGTGCTCTACTAATATTATTCATCAGTACTACTCATTATTATACAGGGTGTTTTAGAATTGCACCGCACTATTTTAGGTATGTGATCTGTAGCAAAAAATAAACATACAAGTTCTTATACACACGTTTTAAATCAATTTAGTACAGAGATATTGGAGCATAAATATATTTATTTAACAACACAATAATTCAGAGTAACTGCTCAAAGTGGCCACCGTTTTGTTGAATGTAGCATTCAGCACGACGAATCCATGCTTCTTTGGCTCTTCTTTAGCATCAGGATTGTAACTGCGGCTTCCACGATCCGGTTCCTTAGCTCTTTTTGCGTGCAATAGGCGTTGAATAATAAACCATAGACTTTATCCAGCCCCACAGAAAATAATCTAACGGCGTTAGATCGGGAGATCGTGGCGGCCATTTAACCGGTCCGTTTCGACCAACCCATCGGTTGCCATATGTTGCGTTTAAATAATCAGTCACAATATGAGAATAGTGAGCTGGAGCACCCGCCATGCATAAACCAAAGCCTCTGCCTATTGGCAAGCGGAATATCTTGTAGAAGCTCATAAAGATTATTTTGCAAAAAATGCAAGTGAGATATTCCTGAAAGCCTAGGTGGCAAAAAGAAGGAGCCGATTAATGATTGTCGCCAAGACCACACCAGACATTTAATGAAAAGGTATGTTGGTAATGTGAAGTAGCAGTCGTATTTCTTCGTCCCAAGTATGGGTGTTTCGAAAATTAGTAATCCCATTTCTTGTAAAGCAAGATTCATCGGTAATCAGCAGGCAGCTTAGGAATTAGGATCTCGTGTGTATTGTTGAATTAACCACTGGGAGAAATTTCGGCGCTTGCTATAATCTTGTGGTAACAAATCATGCACAGCCGTAATGTGAAGTGGATGCAATTGTTCGCGCAATATTCGCCATGCAGTGGTAGAAGAAACATCGAAACGAAGTGATAATCTTCTGGTGCTAGAACTAGGAGATAACTAAACACCTTCCAGTATTTCTTCTTCAACCTTTGCGGTACGCCGAAATCTTTGCGTTCACTCGTACAGGCCTTAGTGTGCCATTTTCCCTAAGATGTCTTTCAATGGCTTCAAACGTTTTACGATTTGGTATTCTTCGGTTGGGAAATTTTTCATGATATCTTCGAACAGCAGCAACACCATTTTTATTGTAACCTCGCCATAAGTTAAAAGCATGTCTGTTTGTTCTGAAAAAGTGAACAAATAATAATAATATCTCCCATAGTAATATCTCACAGTATTCACTTACAGGCACAGAACTTAAGCAGGCAGTGTTTTAATACTAACTGTCAAACAAATAAACGATATGCAATTGTTAGTATTAAGCGGCCTCTACACGGTCAATAATATTGACAATACCTTAGTAGCGTATTGACAATAATATTGACAGTCGGTATTGATAAGAGTATTGATGAAATCCGGATTTTCTGATTTTCGTGTATCAATACTGAGAATTGGAGGGGATATTGACAATAATATTGACCGTGTAGGGGCGACGCCAATATTTCCATCAATACTCAGTTCAGTAATTTTATACAACGTTGAAACTAACCTCAACAACAGTGATACTTTGTAAAGATTTGTGTATTAAAATAAAACTTCAATCATACATTTTTTAAAGGTATTGCAATTTGAATCAAAGTCTTGTAGGACATATATTAAGGTTTCACAGGTTTCTATTACAGCTTTGCTGATAGTTGTTGGGGACATTATGACTGAAAACTTAGTCTTCAAAATTTCTTCCTGTGGCCAAGTACCCTAGGGTTAAGGCTAATCATTCCCTAACACTTATACTTTCTCTCATATTTCTGTCCTGTCTTTTCAAAAATGGTTCAACCATCTGGAACCGTTCGTTAAAGGTAGGTTCATCCATTCGAAAGTAGTTCTTGAAATCTCCAACATCGTAGAGGCTGATTTCCTTCAAAAGTACTAAGTGAGAATATTCATCTCTCTTCTTCAACCATTCTTTCATCCAGTGTTTGCGTTTCACTTGACGAGTAGAGCCAAGCGCCAAAATAATAGCTACGCCAGCTTTTGTACGATTATTCATTTTTTGGAAGGGAAAAAACTAGCTAAAAACCGAGTAAAACCAGGTAGTTTCACTCTCCTAGTGGCAGAAGTAATAAGTACTAAGCAAAGTTAATGACAAAAATATTGACGATAATAATATTGATCGTGTAAGGTAATGAAGTATTGAGACCGAGTATTGATAGTTATATTGTCAATACCAATATTGACAATATTATTGACCGTGTATACTTTTGGACATAGATAAACAAATCTTTAACCTTCAGTATCTCCGAAATAAATTGATTTAAAACATCTGTGTATCTGAACTTTTATGTTTCTTTTTTGCTACAGAGTTCTGAAACACCCTGTATATGGTATATATATTCTGGTATACCATATATCTATGGTATACCAGAATGTTAACATTTCTCCAACCCAGAAAACTATTAAATATTTGAAATGATGACAATATTTCTGACACCTCTTATGAAATAAAAATTTTTGATTTTACATTTATTACTGACCAAATATTATAAAAAATAATTTATATCAATGTCAATATGTTTATTATAGTTATTATTTGACTGATTTGCAAATTTTATAGGTGTTGGATGCCGCAGGCGACACTGGGTATGATGCGCTGAACAATGAATATGTGAACATGATGGACAGGGGTATCATCGACCCAACCAAGGTAAACTACTAACTCTTACCTAATTAACTACCTTTTATATATATATAAAATCGAACTTAATTGAACTGCGGTAGCTTTTTAAATTACGTGGTGAGCTACTGTATACATACACCCTGGCTTGAAAGAGAAACGCCCTGTGTAACTCTAGAAAAGTTGAGGACTTATTCCATTTTATGACCGAGTGTTCTATTTTGTCTGAACTTCGGGATCTTTGTATGGGGTTCCCAGATTAACGAAGTCTGAACTTGTAGCCCTCCTGAACGGCACTGATTGTCGGCCTTTCATTCATTATGCTCGACATGCTTGGAAGTACCGACATGATTTATTTCGAGAATTTAATTTTTAGTTAAACTTTCATTTGTTTAAGTTAAGCGCTTATTTGTACAGTTATTGTAGTTAATTTTATTAATTAATTGTATCTTTATTTATTATTATTTGATTTAAATTATTACTTTTTTTTAAATACATATACTTTAATGAAATTCCTTATTTTCTTTTTCTCTTTTAAAATAAAAAAAAAAAAAAAAAGGTAAAAATTATCATAATTATTTAATATTACCATTAAATTATTATTATTATTATTGTCTTATAAATTTATAATCTTGTCTGAGACTACCTATTCAATTTGAAAAAGCTACTTATTTGTGCATGAATTACTTAGCATATACAATTCAATTTGTGATAAAAGTTGCACATTTGGATGATGATACTGTTAAAACCATTCTCTAAATCTAATTAGGAGGTGGATTTGTATTCTGAAACGGTTCTTGAGTTCTTCAAGATAACGTGGATGGATCTCCAAATTCCTATTAAATAATGGCGAAAACTTGGCTCTGACAATGTAATATGAACTTTTAACAACTTAAGCTGCAAAATTTTATTCATAATATCTACTAAAAACAGTGCTTGTGGCTGTTGAAAATTTCAGTAAGTAATAAGAGAAAGCGTCGTTCCATTTATTAATAATAAAAAGCGTCGCCCCAGTTATATTATAATAATAATAATATTAATATAAATTGTCGCCACAGTTATATATATAATAATAATAATAATAATACAAACCGGCGCTAATGACCATGGCAGTCGATGCGCTGGGGAAAAAAAAAAAATAATACAAACCGTAACCCCATTTATATAATAATAAAAAAAAACATCTTTCATTATTAAGAACATACTGCTGTGTTTATTATAACAACTTCGGTTTACCCTCCTTCTCGACTTTACAATTTAAATTCATCGTTTCTGTATATAATTATACATATATTTTTTTTAAATTAAAAGGAAAAGCCGCGGGAAGCTCAAACTTGGTAATCCTTTTAGGCACTGCCACCACATTCATACAGGAAGTTTTCGGACAAAACCCATCAACTCAATATGCGACTTTACTGAAAGTTTTTTTTCCCCAGTTTTTGTAATTTTTTTAACGAAAAAGAGCTCCAACGATTTTAAAGTTCATATAGTATCTACCCACATAAATAGATTTCAGTATAATACATGATTTTACTGTCTATATAATATTAATACACACTATTAAGCTTTGATTTGATAGACTTCCACATTTGAAGAAAATTGGTTAACCGAAAGTGCAAATTTGTAGAATAGGTTTCTGAGTTTTTGGAATTTTCTCGAAATCTTGAACGATGATCTGAAATCTTGGAATGCTTGCTGCATAGATAGACACTTATCACCTTTATTTGAAACATTTATTTGAAAAAAATTCCTTTTTGAGGGGTGTTGCAGGACTGTCAGTTAAATTGCCACAAACTTTCTTGGCTTTGATATAGAGCCTATTTATTTATTTATTTTTTTTTTTAGCGTATAATTATTATTTTATTAAAACTGCTAATAATCACAAATAAAGGTTATTTTTTTTAATTGTTAATTTTGTTTGTATATAATAGGTGGTGAGGACGGCATTAACTGATGCAGCCGGTGTAGCTTCCCTATTGACCACAGCTGAGGCGGTCGTAGCGGAGATACCTCAGAAGGAGCCGGCCATGCCTATGGGCGGTGGAATGGGTGGCATGGGTGGTATGGGCGGAATGGGCGGCATGATGTAATATAATTCATAATTTAGTTGTGGGCATTTGTTTAGTTGTTGTTTGGGGGGGGGGGGTTGTTGTATATTTGTCGTCAACAACAACAGCAGCACCGATCATCTTTGAGACCTTCTTCAACTTCATCGTCGCCATCAAGAGAAGAAAAATTGTTGTTGCTTTGTATAATGTAAATATTATAAATAATAAATAAATATAAATATATAAATATGATGTTGAGATTGGAAAGATCAGTAAAGAGGAAATCTAATTGGTTGGAACGACGTCCTCTCCGCTATCCAGTAGTAGCAATAGTAGTTTAGTGGGACAGACAGAGCGTGATTAAAGGGGGTGGTGGGGTGGGTAAGCAGTTCGCATCCTACCCGTCATCTTTCAACAAACCATCACCATGATCCCATCAAATATCTCAACATCATATTGTCAACAAGCAACTGTAATTCAGTAGTAGTAGTAGTGGATGGTGTGGAACACAACAACCTTACTTCTATAAATTACAGTTCTCCAAAACTATTATATAAGAGAAGAAACAAATTGTAGTCTGTCTTTAGTCAAATAAATATTAAAGTTTAGGATATTATGTTATATCTTTATTATTATTTCTATAATTATGATGTTTTGAAGACTTTTTTTTTCTTTTTAGCTTTAATATTTTTGTACCAGTTTTAAGTTGTTTAAAATTTTGTTATAAACAAATTTATATAAAACAATATTAAAAAAATAAAAACAAAAAAAAAATTGAAAAACAAAATCTTTGCATTTGTTCATAATTGAATAAAGTGGCAGATATTCATTCCAAATTGTATTTTTTTATTTCATTTTTTAATTACCACCAATTTACAGTTGAGGTAGCACATTGTATCTATGTAAGTAAAGCTGTGCCATCAATATCCACCAGACACAAATTTGGGCCGGCCATGCAGAGCACACACTGGTTTTGTGCAAAATAACTAGTAGTAATAACAAACTTGACATGGTTGTATGTTGTACTTACTGTTCGGTTAAAGAGAGACACCTCTATGTAATGTGACTTCATAAGGTGTTTAATTATTTAATGTGTTTTTCTCCTTTCTCTAAGGCTAAAGAGGGGGGATAATCATTAACAAATATTTAAAAAAATAAATAATTGATACTTTATTTATAAGCACTATGTTAGCAGCCAGTGTTCCATTGTTTTGAATTTTTTGATATTTACAGTTTGTTTTTTTTATCATCAAAACATAAATAATTACATAAACAAATAAATTTTTTACATCATATCGACAAAAAAGTCTTTTGTAATAGTTTTTTCTTTTACAAAATATAGTAAAAATTCCTGAATTTCTGTTCGGTACTCTGGATGGGAGCTAACAAAGCTGTAGATCTAATTTTCCGATTAACTATCCTTTCCAAATAGCCAGGAGTTTTAACATTGAACATTTTTTTGGGGGGTTATTTGATAAAAATTGTGATGACATCTTCCCGAACGAGTGCCGAACATTTATGGAGACAGTCGAACCAGTTACCTACATTAAAAGAAAAATCATTTTTATTGGCCGGCAGCTTATTTCTGCCTTACAATATTACAAATACAATATGCAATTTTACAATTATTACATACATTAAATATACTGTTTGTATTTGTGTAACCAATATCGTCAAGAAAGTTTGATAGTTTCTTGCACTTAGATATATGGATGTAATTTATTTTATTATAATTCTGTAACTCGATAAAAAAAATTAATTTTTGACTTTTTCGTGAAAATGGTGTTTTTATTATAAAAATATGATAAACTGGTTGAATATAATAGTTCTTAAATTTAGCACAACAAATTATGCCCAAATTTGAAATAATACGATAGATAAGAGATGATCTTCTTTTCGTTCATAGCTCGATACCCTTTGTAAATATAATTTAGTATTGCACGTCAGTCCGTTCATTACATATAATGTTCAACGGAACATGCTATGGATTTACTACATACTTTACCTGTGATTTAAATTTATTCGGTGAATTACTTTTTTTTTTTTTTAATGAATACGTTTTATGCAATCACCATGATGGATCAGTAAACACTGCCCTAAAATTACTTTCCAAAACTTTTGTCGAGCAGTGGTTATTCGAAATGTGGATAAAAGTAAAATATAATACATATTGTATAAATGTCAAAAACAGGAATTCAAAAATCGTCACAATAATTCTAATTAGTATGCCTAATGTTATAGCTAGGATGTTTAAAGGTTATTTCAAGTTTCGTGATAGAAAAATTACACATTTTTACAATTGTACAATAACCTTTATGTTTTTATTTTTTTTTATCACAAATATATCAAAAATTCGCCAAGCGATACAAAACATCTCATCACTTATTTTGACTCAAAAAGTTGAAAAATAAGCACAATGTTTTAATAAGTTTAAGTTTCACCATACCTCTATCAAATTATTACATTCACGAAAATAAATATTTTTTTTATTGTATATGAAAAATTGATTTTTTTTTAAGTCTTAAAATACCCACAATGACATGGTAACTATTAGCAAGTAGTATATAGATATTTCAGTAATTTTGTCTTAAGGAAGCGCGTTGTTTCAATTTGCTTTAAATTAATTTCAAATACATATAAACAAGAGTATAAAAATAAAAAAAACGTTACGAAGCAAAAAAAGGTTCAAAATTTACTTCTTAATTCTACTACAGATGTTATTGGTATGTTTCCCTCAATGTCTTCTAGAATTAACATTAATAGACCGTAGTTCAAATTAAAGTTAATCGACTTTATTATAAGAAATTTTCATAGCAATCGATTATAGTGTTTCAACTTCATTACTTGTTATATTTGAAAATTCCAATTATGTAAAATTACTTTTCTTTTTCACAATCTTCCTTCAGTGAGTCAAATTTGTATACCAGAATATAAACTCTTTCTTTAAACCCTTGCTCTGTTTTTCTTTAGAAATGTACAAATTTATAAAAAAATATGTAAGTATATACTTAAAAATAAAAATATAAAAAGTTGTTTATTGTTGTTAAAAGTTTCTAGGGCTGTACCCAGACAATAAAGCACGCCCAGAAAGGCACACCTACGAACAACCAGGAATGAGCTAAGTGAGATTGTTATCCACGTGGTAAGAAAAACACACATTTTTACACAGTATATTTAAAACTGTATAGTTTTTAAATTTTTCTGTAAGTCAGTCTTGGTTTGTTAGGTAAACTGAAGGAGTTTCTAGCTGATCGTGGACTGGCTTCGGGCCTTCCGGCTTAGCGACTTGCTCTTTCCCGGACGACAAAGCTTGCTTTGAAAGCGGAATATACCTGTAACAGTAAAAAGAGAGAAAGAGAGATTTAACGATTTCAAACTACTCACTACGTAATGCTGACAATAAATCATACTTTTGGCATGAAATATAATGAAATTTAGAGGACTGGTGTGGTCCCAGTGATCAATTCCCTGGCTTGTGCAATGCCCATAATCTTTATGCTGAAGTTCCATTTTATGATACGTAAATTCTCCTTAGAAGTGGGCTCACTGTGCTGAAGCGGACTTCGAATCGCTTCCAAGGTAATGGAATTCATGATAACATCTCATTATTTTTGCCTAATTGACGTTAAGCGTTCCATCTTATCGAGTTTGCTTCCGTCCCCACAGTTGTATTCCCCGACCAGCTTACGCGTTATATATTCGGCGTCTTCTTTATCTGATATAATTATACTTGGTCGTCGGTAAATTGGAGTTACCTAGACTCATTTGCCGAAATTTTTCCTTCCCCATCAAGCGCATTTATTTTGAGAAAGAGCCAAGAGAATTAAAATAACAATAATAATAAATTTGATGAGCGGAGAAAAGCAGTCCTCGAAGAGATTGGACTGGAAGAGGACATCACCAATAAGTGACCTGCATCCTGACCAAAATAAATAAATAAATAAATCTTACTTGGAATGTTGTGGCGGTGAGTATGGACTGAGCCAGTACAGCAGATCTATCCTTCTGGGAACACGTTCGATTCCAGGAAGACCGGAACTAGTATTAGGAAATGCCACTCTAGCTACATGCTCTAACAATGAGACCAATCGTTTAGGAAATAACTGTATAGTAAGTGATGTCAGAGTACCAACTGAAGACGATGGAGCGGTTGTAGTACTACCTCCAGAACTGCCGTCTAGATCCATCTTTTTCGATCTCTTCATCGGCCTAGAGGAACCAGCACTACTGTCCTCTGTACTTCCTTCTGTTGTACAAAAAAAAAGTTACGATTTTAACATGGTTAGAAAATTGAATGATTCAATTAAGGTCTAATAATACATTTAAAAGATAAACAGAGATGTCTGAAGTTACGATAAATGCTATAGCGAGAAACAATAAGCATGGCACCACCGACAGCTATCTAGCTACAAATATCAGTTTCTTGTTATTTAATTCCGTGTTTTTATTAATTGCGTATTATGTTTATTATTTCCGTGTTTATAGCCAAACACGGAATCACAGGAATCCAAACATTCCAATTTTAGTTGTTGTGGTTGGTTCCGCAGAGCTGGAAAGCATTAAAAATATTTTCCGTTATAGCCTGCTTCTTTTTGTGGTCATCGACCGGTTTCGGGCGTTCGCCCATCATCAGGATATTTCTGTCAAAACAGTGTGATAATCTACGACTTGCACGGAGCAAATTTAGTTGATAGACCGAAAATATCTGATGCTTTCCAATGCTCTGCGGATCCAACTACAACTGTGGAGCTACTGAGGCTAAGTAGCTCAAAAAAAAGCAGGCTATCAAGGAAAATATTTCTGATTATTCCAATTTTATATTTAATAAAAAACTTCGATTAAATAATTAATTTATTTAGGGTAACATATAAATTTAATAATAGTTACTATAGGTGAAAGGTTATTTTCTATTTTTATTTGCATAGCACGGATTTTTTTATATTTTCGCTTGTAATGTAGTTCTCAATGTTTTCCTTTCTCTTTCTAAATAATTATTTTGATAATCTGTTTTATGTCTATGTTTCCATTCTACGTCGCACGGCCCAGTACAAATGGGCTACGCTGGCTCTCTGATGT
The DNA here is from genome assembly GCA_011037195.1 of Triatoma infestans. Taxonomy (NCBI): domain Eukaryota; kingdom Metazoa; phylum Arthropoda; class Insecta; order Hemiptera; family Reduviidae; genus Triatoma; species Triatoma infestans. The sequence continues at coordinate 20,691 of JAAEAF010006258.1, read as the reverse complement.
TGTTCGTTTAGTTGAATATCAGGGGCACGTGAAAACAATCTCGGAACCGAACAAATTTATTTCATACTATATTGCTTTCTTCTCTAAAATGTATTCTTTTTAATACATTATGTTTGGCCGTTGCGTATTTTATTTAAACAAGCAAAATGTTGGTTTGCTGGGGGCCGCCAATTTTTAATGTTTATTTTAATCTTTTAGTATTGTTTTTTATTTAATTTTTACATTTCTGTTGGTATTATTTTGCTATTCTTCTATCTGCAATGCTCTTAACTCTCTGGTGTTTCTAACTATATATTTGTAATTTTTTTGTTTCTTTCTTTGGTTTTTCATGTAGATTTTGAGGACACCAATGATGTCAGAATCGTCCTTAGAATAAACTTTAAAAGTTGAAAAGTTTTTTCGTTTGGTTCCAGCCAACCAACACATTGCTTGTTGTATTCTTTTTATTTTTAATTTTTTTCATAAACTTATTATTTTCTGTTTTAATTGTAACGTTTATTCATTCACTTTATAATTTATATCTATTAGTGAGCATATAATTTTGTTTACTCTCGACCTCTGGCAGACGGATTTATTCCGTGCCATATAATAAATTTACAAAAAATATTTTTCTTCTATTTCTCATTGATTTAATTGAATATCAAGTTTTATTATTATTGTTATAATACCAAGAATGCAATTTCTTTCATTTTCCGTTTTTTTTTGAGTCATGCTGACCACACAAACCAACCATATCATTCAAAAAAATACCTATTTTCTGTGAAAACTCAGTTTCGATTATATGAGTATCGATTGAATCACTGCAGTATTTTCTTTTACAGTAAAAAATGATACCAAAATAAATAAATAATATGTTATAAATAACTCACCGGAATTGTCTTCCCAGCGCAGCCAGGATTCGGTGGCTCCCATTGCAGGCGGTGAAAGTTCTAAGGAAGGCGACCATCCTGTGTCATTTAGTTTTCTTCTTGGTGATGTTGGAAAAGGTAAATGCTGCGTTGCAGTGGTAAGATTAGCAGTTTCCAGTGAATCACTGTCTGAATCGGAAGTAGCATTTATATTTTTACCGTATGCAATAAAACTGCGAGAACTCTCGTCAATTGAATTCCCAGTAAGATCGATTAATGGCTGCCAAGTATCACCATCTTCTGGTGAAGAGGTAATGCTAGGAGATACAAACGGTCTTGAAGAAGAATTACTATTACCATCCAATGTAGATGTAGTGTTCTCGTCCAGCACTTCATCGCCAACATAGACAACCTGTGTAGGTTTGTAGAATGGACTAGATCGGGTGAATAGTGTCTGCATTATAAAAAAGAGAAAAAAAAATGTTTTAATAAAGTAAATACAAGAATTAAAATTGAATGTAATTTTAAAACGAACCGCACCGTTACTTATAAATGTAAAAATACTGCTTGCTGCAGCAGTAGTAGTTCACACCAGAAAAACTGGAAGAAAGTTGAAATCACATGTTGGAGAAGTCTCAAAAAAGATAATGGTGGAAAATGTCGAGTTTTCTTTTTTTGAGGTTCAAACCAGAGGCGTCTCCTGGTGTTCAAAGTTGGACAACCCTTGTTGAGGATCGTATTTAATAACGACGTCAAGTCCCCCCTCTTTGCTGAGGAAATTTCGAAAACATCGATACCGCCGGTAACCAAATTGTGGCGATATCGATAGGTGGCAATATATTCAATCAGTTGATTCTATTAGACGCAGTCGCTTTATGTTTCTTGGTCTGTGTGAACCTCACGTGGTTACTTAATGTTGTTGTCACTTAATTCACTAAAAAGTGTTGTTTACTAAGCTTATTGTATAAGAGTACTGATATAGCGCTAGTTAAAGAGGTATTTTTCACAAAAAAGGTCGCAACCTCGCGGACCGTAAGTGAATTTATTTTTTATTAGATCTGGACCGAACAAATTGTAAGAATTGTAAAACTAGGCGTACAGTTTATTTGGTTGTTTTTTAATTATATTTGTATTATATTCTTTGTTTTTGGCCAATTATGACATACTTAAACATGACGTCATAACATACTCAAATGTTTTGATCATTGTGTTGATTAACTATTTGAACAAACTTATGCCGTCTGATGCGGATGTTATTGTGTGTAATTCTGTGTATATTTGAACACACCCCTTCTAAACATTGGTGACCCCGACGTGATCTGCATCAGACATTAATAGTTTACTTCAAGTATATATACATAAATTTGAATTTCGTATTTAAGATAGGAAATACATTAAAAATATTTAGTTTTTCTGTTGTTTATTTCTTTTTTTAATTTAGATTCAGACATTAATAGTTTACTTCAAGTATATATACATAAATTTGAATTTCGTATTTAAGATAGGAAATACATTAAAAATATTTAGTTTTTCTGTTGTTTATTTCTTTTTTTAATTTAGATTATTTGAGGCTTAAGTATATCTAAAATATGGGAGAAGATAAAGACGCTCCGCAGAAGATTTTTTTTTTTTTTTTTTTTTGAGCAATGAACCTTTCGGTTATTATGCTCTTCCAATCATTCTAGTAGTTAACTCCACCCTTGATTGGCTCCCTTTCACTGCATTCATACGTCGTACACATTCATTCAATTATCCATTCACAACTGCAATCACGCCAATAAATACATATATCCCAATCGTTAAATTCACGCCACTTGTTCATTCTAAACTACACTATTCTATATCGGGGAGAGTACTCGATATTCCTCTGGTCCCTTAATTCTAAACCTAAAGTTAAAATATTTTAAAAATTATGTACAAGGTATTTACACTTCATAGATTTCTTCAAATCTTGCCATAAAGACCTATATCTTTTATAAATTTTATTATCCTGTCCACATTAGCTGGGTCATTTTCAAAGCCTCGGTTAAGGAGTTTGGAATATTGTTCCGTTGCCTATGTAGTTGGTACGTCTGACATTCAGTGATAATATGCTGGACGGATAATGGGACATTACATGGACTACACATTGGGATAGGATCGCCACACATCAGGTAACCATGGGTCAGCCATGTATGTCCGATCCTCAAACGAGCCACTACCTCCTCTCTCCTGATAGATCTACTGGAAAAGTCCCAGGTCTGCACAGTACCTTTAATTGTTCTTAGTTTGTTATTTACAGAAAGAGCACTCCACACTTGCTGCCAACTTTGGTGCACATGGGTCCTAATATTATGAGCTATGTCGGCAGGCATGCTTCTCTCCACTGTAACTTCCATATTTGCTGCTTCCTTTGCTGCTGCATCAGCAGTAATATTTCCGCAAATTCCAGCGTGGCCAGGTACCCAAATAAATTAGTCCCTTCCTTTTTCAAATTGTACATTTGTATGTGGATGTCTTGGATGATTGGGTGTTTTGCATAAATATGCCTCAAGGACAGAAGAGAGCTGATTGTGTCAGAGCACACTGCTACATTACCCTGAGTTCCCCCAACAATGCATAGTGCCATATAAATTGCGTAAAGTTCTGCAAGATAAATACTACTTGTCGGTGGCAAACCGAATTTATAGTTCCGATCTTGAATGGCAACTGCTGCACCACAACCTCGATTAGATTTGGATCCATCAGTTTACAGTACTTTATTTAGTTGCTTTCTGTTCAGTAATTCTAAAAGATATTGTTTATATTCCGTTACAGAGGTTTCATTTTTAGGGTGTTTCAACAGGGATTGGTTAATTAATATTGGTGGAGTTAACTAGGGGGCTGTTGCTTGCTGCTGATGCCTGAATAGTGGAGGGATAGTGAGTCTGTTTTCGGATATTAAATTTTTACACCTGATGCCGAAGGGCTGGTGGCTCGTATGGATCTGCTATACCTATCCTCTAGTAGAAGTCGGGTTACTATCTTGTAGCAGGGGTTTAGCGGTTTGCTGTGTAATTTTAACAAAAAACCAAGGGCTAAGAGCTTCCGTCTATATGACAGTGGCAATTCACCCGCATCAACATACAAACTTAGCACCGGGCTGCTTTTGAAGGCACCTAGGGATATCCTAATTCCTTGATTATTCACAGTGTCCAACTGTTTCAAGGCAGTCTCTCGGGCAGAAGCATATATGAAACTGCAGTAATCAATTTTTGATCTCACTACAGCCCGGTATATCTTTAGTAGTGTTTCTCTATCAGCGCCAGCTATTATTTTCAACATATTGATGGTCTTACGACAACGATCACGAATGTGAGGAATCCATGAAAGTTTCGGATGTGAGGAATCCATGAAAGTTTGCTGTCAACCATTAGTCCTAAATAGCGAGTGGTGTTTACCATTCTTATTGAAGCATCATTTATGTACAGAAGAGGGGTTGGTTGCTGCCGTCTTTGTCTAGAAAATATCATGCACTTAGTTTTCTCTGGAGAACATTGTAACCCATTGTGCTTTGACCACTCACTGAGGTTATCTAGAGCATGTTGTAGTATACGTTGCCCCTGCAGGACATTATCTACCGTGACGAAAACCGTGAAATCGTCTGCAAAAAGGACCGATTCAACAGGGGAAGGGATGTGTCTGGTGATACTATCAATAGCAATTTTGAAAAGTAACACGCTTAAAATACTACCCTGAGGGAGACCATTTTGCTGTACATAAACATTAGAAAATTTTGTTCCAACCCTTGCTTTAAATTTGCGATTGTTTAGAAAATTTTTGATAAACATAAATACATGGTCGTTTATTCCCCATGTGTTCAGGGTGTCTAACACTTTCCATCTCCAGACCATATCATATGCATTCTTGATATCGAAAAAAATTGCAATTACCATTTTTTTCCTTAGAAATGCATCCTGGATTGCATGTTCCAATATGACCAGGGGCTCTGCAGTAGAGCGACCCTGCCTGAAACCGAACTGGTAAGGTGACAATAGGTTCCGGGATTCTATGAAGTAATTCAATCTGTTACACACTTCTTTCCATTACCTTACACATACAATTTGTAAGTGAAATAGGACGGCAACTTTTTGGAGAGTGCTTCTCTTTTCCTTTTTTGTATATGGGAATTGAATGAATGAATGAAATGAGTTTATTAATTAAAAATAAATTACATGACACTTCTATAAAACAAATAATTACAACTCATAGACATGGAATATATCCGTCTGACGAGGTCTCCGTTATCAATTGCTTTATGATGAATACAATAAGAAAATAATAATAATAATAAAAAGATACATAAAAACAAATTGTAATGCTATAAGTAGTTATAATTGGGGCGTTCTAGGTCCATTTTTTTTGAGCCCCAGGCACTTATGAATTTACGCCCGAAGGCAGGGGTCTGGCGCGCGGCTACAAAATTACGATGAGACCCCCATCTGATTTTTAACCAAGGAAAAAAAATATTTTTGAGCCGGGAGATGGCATGCGAGACATGCGGCTACGTTTTGAAAAATCTAGCTTGAAAACAATCTAAGGTAAAAAGAATATTTGTTAGCCGCGAGATGGGCATGCCTGACCTGCGGCTATGTTTTATAATATTTAGCTTGAAAATATAAGGTCGAAATTTGTCAGGGAAAAAAAATTTTTTTTGAGCCGGGAGATGGCATGCGAGGCATGCGGCTAAGATGTGTAATATTTAGCTTGAAACATTTTAAGGACTTTAATAATGTTTTTGAGCCGTGAACTGTCATCCAAGTCGAGGGCTACTATTTTATAATATTTAGCTAAGGACTTTAATATTTTTTGATATTTTGTTCATGTTTACACTTATAATATTTAGATAAACACATTCTAAGGACTTTAATATTGATTTTGAGCCGTGAGATGTCATCCAAGTCTAGGGCTAATATTTTATAATATTTAGCTAAAACATTAAATAAATTATCATTCAATACTATGAATAAAGACTTTGTTTTTTTTTTATGTATTATTAATAACATTCTAAGGACTGTAATATAGTTTTTGAGCCGCGAGATGGCTTCCAAGTCGTGAGCAAACATTTTATAATATTTACCTAAGGACTTTAATATTTTTTGATATTCAATACTTTGTGCATTTTTATGGATTCTATTCATGTTTACACTTATAATATTTAGCTAAACACATTCTAAGGACTTTATTATCATTTTTGAGCCGTGAGATGACATACAGAACATGCGGCTAAGTTGTGTAATATTTAGCTTGAAACATTTTAAGGACTTTAATAATGTTTTTGAGCCGTGAGATGTCCTCCAAGTCGAGGGCTATGTTTTTATAATATTTAGCTAAGGACTTTAATATTTTTTGATATTATCATCCAATTCGATGAACAAATAATTCGTTTTTTTATGTATTGTTAGAAACATTCTAAGGACTTTAATAATGTTTTTGAGCCGCGAGATGACATACAAGACTAGGGCTAAGTTGTGTAAAATTTAGCTTGAAACATTCTAAGGACTTTAATATTGTTTTGAGCCGTGAAATGTCATCCAAGTCGCGGGCTAATATTTTATAATATTTAGCTAAAGACTTTAATATTTTTTGATATTTTGTTCATGTTTAAATTATGTTTACACTTATAATATTTAGCTAAACACATTCTAAGGACTTTAACATTGTTTTTGAGCCGTAAGATGGCATACAAGACTAGGGCTAAGTTTTTGTAATATTTAGCTTGAAACATGTTAAGGACTGTAATATTGTTTTTGAGCCGTGAGATGACATCCACCTCGAGGGCTAAGTGGTTATAATATTTAGCTAAGGACTTTAATAATTTCTGATATTATCATACAATACGATGAACAAATGCTTTGTGTTTTTTAAGTCTTGTTAGACTATACTATGAACAAAGACTTTGATTTTTTTATGTATTGTTCTAAGGACATTCTAAGGACTTTAATATTTTTGTTAAGGCGTGAGATGACATCCCAGGACTAGGGCCAAATATATTATCATCCAATACCATAAACAAAGACTTTCTTTTTATTATGTATTGTTGGAAACATTCTACGGACTGTAATATTTTTCTTGAGCCGTGAGATGCATCCAAGACTGGGGCTATGTTTTTATAATATATAGCTAAACACATTTTAAGCAGTTTAATATTGTTTTTTAGCCGTGAGATGTGACATCCAAGTCGTGGGCTAAGTTTTTATAATATTTAGCTACAAACATTAAATATATTATCATCCTATACTATGAATAAAGACTTTGTTTTTTTTAAGTCGAGGGCTAAGTTTTTATAATATTTAGCTAGAAACATTAAATATATTATCATCCAATACTATGAACAAAGACTTTGTTTTTTTATTTATAGTTAGATACAATATTTAGCTAAACACATTTTAAGGACTTTCATATTGTTTTTGAGCCGTGAGATGACATACCAGGACTAGGGCTAAGTTTTTATAATATTTAGCTAGAAACATTAAATATATTATCATACAATACGATGAACAAATACTTGTGTTTTTTATGTATTATCATACAATACGATGAACAAATACTTTGTGTTTTTTATGTTTGTGTTTAAATAAAATATGTTTACACTTATATTTACAATATTTAGCTAGAAACATTCTACGGACCATAATATTGCTTTTGAGCCGTGAGATGACATCCTAGACTAGGCGGCTAAATATATTATCATCCTATTCTATGAATAAAGACTTTGATTTTATTTTATGTATTGATAGAAACATTCTAAGAACTTTAATATTGTTTTTTAGCCGTTAGATGAAATGCAAGTTGAGGGCTAATTTTTTATAATATTTAGCTAGAAACATTAAATATATTATCATATACTATGAATAAAGACTTCGTGTTTTTTTTATGTATTGTTAGAAACATTCTAAGGACTTTAATATTTCTGTTGAGCTGTGAGATGACATCGAGGGGCTAAGTTATTATAATATTTAGCTAGAAACATTCTAAGGACTTTAATATTGTTTTTGAGCCGTGAGATGACATTCAAGTCGACGGGTAATAGTGTATAATATTGAGCTGAGAGAAAAATTCAAATATCACACTTATACATCAAGCCCGAGGACACAATTCTTGCTTTGTGAATTTTTAGGTATTTTGTTCATGTTTAAATTACATTATCTTTACACTTATAATGTTTCGTGAGATGACATACAAGACTAGAGCAAATATGTTATAATATTTAGCTACAAACATTAAATAAATTATCATTCAATACTATGAATAAAGACTTTGTGGTTTTTTTATGTATTGTTAGAAACATTCTAAGGACTTTAATATTGTTTTTGAGTCGTGAGATGACATCCCAGGACTAGGTCCAACTATATTATCATACTATACGATGAACAAATACTTTGTGTTTTTTATGTTTGTGTTTAAATAAAATATGTTGATGTTTAAATTAAATTATGTTAAAAATTATAAAATTTAGGTAGGACTTTAATATTGTTTTTGAGCCGTGAGATGACATACAGGACATGCTGCTAAGGTGTGTAAAATTTAGCTAGAAACATTAAATATATTATTATCGAATACTATGAATAAAGACTAAGAAGTTTTTTTTTTTTTTTACGTATCCAAGACTAGGGCTAAGTTTTCATAATATTTAGCTATAAACATTAAATATATTTTCATCCAACACTATAAACAAAGACTTTTTGTTTTTTTTATGTATTGTGAGAAACATTCTAAGGACTGTAATTTTTTTGTTGAGCCGTGAGATGCATCCAAGACTGGGGCTATGTTTTTATAATATTTAGCTACAAACATTAAATATATTATCATCTAATATTATGAATAAAGACTTTGTTTTTTTTATGTATGGTTAGCAATATTCTAAGGAAGTGAATATTTTTGTTGAGCCGCGATATGACATACAAGACTAGGGCTAAGATTTTATAATATTTAGCTAAAGACTTTAATATTTTTTGATATTATCATACAATACGATGAACAAATACTTTGTGTTTTTTTTTAAGTTCATGTTTAAATTAAATTATGTTTACACTTATAATATTTAGCTAGGGCTAAGTTTGTATAATATTTAGCTACAAACATTAAATATATTATCATCCTATACTATGAATAAAGACTTTATGTATTGTTAGAAACTTCTAAGGACTTTAATATTTTTGTTGAGCCGGTAGATGACATACAGGACATGCGGGTAAGTTGGCTAGAAACATTAAATATATTATCATCCAATACTATGAACATGTATTTTTATGTATTGTTTCACTTTTTTGTGTGTATTAATACTAGTATACTATGTTTTTTCATGTTTTAATACTTGTGTTTTTTGTAATTTTACTTTTATGTTTAGTACTAGTTTGTGTTAAAACTGGTATGTTTAATACTTGTGTTTTTTGTATTTTTACTTTTTACATGTAGCAAGGGAGTTAACCCAGGACCAAACTTTGTAGCATCGTAAGTGTGAACAGTAGTACGTTGACATGTCCAAATTAATCCTTTAGGAGTGCTTGGCTTGAGCAAATTGCAACAAATTGGCTTTGGAATGTCTTGTAACACATGAAGTGATACCTCCACGAATACCGGATTCAATCATAAGATGTTTATCATATCGGTCAATAGTTCCAATTTTACTTCATTTATGGATGATAATATATTTAATGTTTCTAGCTAAATATTATAAAAACTTACCCTCGACTTAAAAAAAAACAAAGTCTTTATTCATAGTATAGGATGATAATATATTTAATGTTTGTAGCTAAATATTATAAAAACTTAGCCCACGACTTGGATGTCACATCTCACGGCTAAAAAACAATATTAAACTGCTTAAAATGTGTTTAGCTATATATTATAAAAACATAGCCCCAGTCTTGGATGCATCTCACGGCTCAAGAAAAATATTACAGTCCGTAGAATGTTTCCAACAATACATAATAAAAACAAAGTCTTTGTTTATGGTATTGGATGATAATATTTGGCCCTAGTCCTGGGATGTCATCTCACGCCTTAACAAAAATATTAAAGTCCTTAGAATGTCCTTAGAACAATACATAAAAAAATCAAAGTCTTTGTTCATAGTATAGTCTAACAATACCTAAAAAACACAAAGCATTTGTTCATCGTATTGTATGATAATATCAGAAATTATTAAAGTCCTTAGCTAAATATTATAACCACTTAGCCCTCGAGGTGGATGTCATCTCACGGCTCAAAAACAATATTACAGTCCTTAACATGTTTCAAGCTAAATATTATAAAAACTTAGCCCTCGTCTTGTATGCCATCTTACGGCTCAAAAACAATGTTAAAGTCCTTAGAATGTGTTTAGCTAAATATTATAAGTGTAAACATAATTTAAACATGAACAAAATATCAAAAAATATTAAAGTCTTTAGCTAAATATTATAAAATATTAGCCCGCGACTTGGATGACATTTCACGGCTCAAAACAATATTAAAGTCCTTAGAATGTTTCAAGCTAAATTTTACACAACTTAGCCCTAGTCTTGTATGTCATCTCGCGGCTCAAAAAAATTATTAAAGTCCTTAGAATGTTTCTAACAATACATAAAAAAACGAATTATTTGTTCATCGAATTGGATGATAATATCAAAAAATATTAAAGTCCTTAGCTAAATATTATAAAAACATAGCCCTCGACTTGGAGGACATCTCACGGCTCAAAAACATTATTAAAGTCCTTAAAATGTTTCAAGCTAAATATTACACAACTTAGCCGCATGTTCTGTATGTCATCTCACGGCTCAAAAATGATAATAAAGTCCTTAGAATGTGTTTAGCTAAATATTATAAGTGTAAACATGAATAGAATCCATAAAAATGCACAAAGTATTGAATATCAAAAAATATTAAAGTCCTTAGCTAAATATTATAAAATGTTTGCTCACGACTTGGAAGCCATCTCGCGGCTCAAAAACAATATTACAGTCCTTAGAATGTTATTAAGAGTACATAAAAAAATAAAGTCTTTATAGTATTGAATGGTTATTTATTTAATGTTTTTAGCTAAATATTATAAAATATTAGCCCTATTCTTGTATGCCATCTCACGGCTCAAAAACAATGTTAAAGTCCTTAGAATGTGTTTAGCTAAAAATTATAAGTGTAAACATGAACAAAATATCAAAAAATATTAAAGTTTTAGTAAATATTATAAAATATTAGCCCTGTTTGTATGCCATCTCACGGCTCAAAAACAATTTTAAAGTCCTTAGAATGTGTTTAGCTAAATATTATAAGTGTAAACATGAACAAAATATCAAAAAATATTAAAGTGTTTAGCTAAATATTATAAAATAGTAGCCCTCGACTTGGATGACAGTTCACGGCTCAAAAACATTATTAAAGTCCTTAAAATGTTTCAAGCTAAATATTACACATCTTAGCCGCATGCCTCGCATGCCATCTCCCGGCTCAAAAAAAATTTTTTTTCCTGACAAATTTCGACCTTATATTTTCAAGCTAAATATTATAAAACATAGCCGCAGGTCAGGCATGCCCATCTCGCGGCTAACAAATATTTAATATTTTTTTTACCTTAGATTGTTTTCAAGCTAGATTTTTCAAAACGTAGCCGCATGCTCGCATGCCATCTCCCGGCTCAAAAATATTTTTTTTCCTCTGCTTAAAAATCAGATGGGGGTCTCATCGTAATTTTGTAGCCGCGCGCCAGACCCCTGCCTTCGGGCGTAAATTCGTAAGTGCCTGGGGCTCAACAAAATGGACCTAGAACGCCCCAATTGTAACTACTGCTATATAAGCTGATCAATCGATACAAGTTAACATATTAACTGTATTGTAATAATAATAAAATGAAATAAAAGAAAAATTAGAATAACTAAAAAATAAATCTTTATGACTGCTTACGAAAAACTAAGGCATGTTGCACAAACTTTGCTAACTGGTACCAGTTTACTCCTCTCAGTAAGTAAAGCACTTCCTCCTTGGTACATGAACCCTTGCCTAACCAGCTTACCCTTAATTCTCTCAATCCCTGACATATACCAATAAAGTGCAAGGTATCCTCTTTTTGTTCAAAACTGCAAAGAGGACATATATCAGCACCCTCCTGTTTCCACGGTTTGCAATTCAAATTTAACAGTTCAGCCCTGCACTTAAATATTATACTCATAGCTCGTCCGTCAAACTCATTATTTATATATGGGGTATACATACTGAGAGCGCAGAGTTCTGAATATAGACTGAATCTCGAGTATATGGGAATTACTGTGGCCATTTTCCATGAGGAAGGAAAGGAATTTGTCATAAATACATGATTATAAAAGGATAGCAAGGTTTGTTTCGATGAAAAATTTAATTTTTTAAGGAAAACATAGGGAATATTGTCCGGCCCGGGAGATGAATTCTTAGAATTTTCTAGTGCCGATTCTAGTTCTGCCATAGTGAACGATACGTTGATGGACAAATCATTAATTTGATATTGTACATTGTTAATTTCATTACTTTCTTTCCTTCTTTTGATGGCAATGAAAGTCGGTTCGTATGCTTCGTCAGATGTATATTCAGCTATGTGAGACGCAAGACATTCAGCAATTTCAGACGGCTGGGTAAATTTCTGTCCGTCTTTTTCTAATCCGGATATTAAATTTGTTCTACCCCGGCCACTAATACACTTTATTTTATTCCAAATGTCAGCTTGTGGGGTATTTCTGTTTAATGAGGATACATAATTTTGCCATGTTACTCTTTTCTGCATCTTTATAAGTTTTCTTGCTTCGGCGTTCGTTTTCTTGTATTCTATATTGTTTTCTCTTGTGCAGTGCCTTTTAAATTTTCTAATAGCCCGCTACGGCGCTTTCTGGTAGCTTCTTGGCATGCTTCTGACCACCAAGGAACTGTCACTCTATGTGGTAGCTCCTTTGATATCGGAATTGTCGTTTTGGCTGCCAAGAAGATTTTGTCGTGTGACATGGGCCATTTGTTCACAATCTCCCTGCAATTCTCGGTCAGTTAGGTTGGACATTTCCGCGTAACGTGTCCAGTCAGCACTTTTAATACGCCATCGCTTAGGCCTTACTTGAGGTTGAATGCTACTTTCTACATTGATGCAAATAGGGTAGTGATCGGTACCATACGTAACATTTAAGACGTACCATTGCAGCCTTGTGACAAGAGATATGGAGGACAGGCTTAAATCTATTGCTGACGTTGTTCCGAATGATGAAGATATAAATGTCTCGGTGCCATCATTTAACAGTATAAAGTCTTGCTCTTCAAAGGTATTCAATATTTCTCTTCCACTGGCATCCGTATGTGCTGAACCCCAAGCAGTATGGTGAGCATTAAAATCGCCTAGTAAGAGGATGGTACCTTGAATTTCATTTAGGAATAACCTAAATTCTTCTGGATTTATCCTCTGGAGAGGAGGAATGTAAATGGAGCACAGTGTAAGTTCGAAAGGTAAGGAGACCTTCACAATTATCGATTGGAAGTTACTATTTACAGATACCTGTTGACATAAAATGTCTTCTCGCACCAGTATAGCCACACCACCACAAGCACGTTGGCCTTGTAAATAATCTTCTATAGAGAAATTGCTATAGAGCAATTGTAGTGTGGTACCAGTAGTGCAGTGTTTGGTTTAAGATGCGTTTCCTGCAAACATACCACTAATGGAGACTTTTCTGCGATCAGCTTCCTCAATTCTTCCTTATGAGTCAGGTATCCATTCATATTCCACTGTAAAATGCTCATTTCAAAGTATATTTAAAATTAAAAAAAAAAAAAAATATATAGATAAATAAATAACAATAAAACTTTCATCTATTCTAAGATAAATGAATCGTTATCTTTTGACACTTTTCGGTTGCACTAATTTGGCACTATTTGTTTCATTATTTGTATTATTTCTAACAGATAGCGCTCTTTCTGAGGCTTTTATAGTTTTGGGCGTATTATTTGTCTGCGACGAGGTTGAGGAAGCAGATAGAGGACGGCTAGAACCTCTGCGAGTTATAATGTTATTATTACTTCCTCCCAAACAGTTTTTGGTAGGAAGGGCAGTAGCTCCTTCTTGATTATCTTCCATTAAACTTTCTGTCGGGACGGAGAAGAGGCAGTTACCCCCTGTCCTACTTCGCAAAATTTTATTTTTTCTTTCTCCAATCTTCTTAGTACAAATTGGTTTGCCCCTAGGTTTTCATTTACAGTCTTTTTAGTTGTTTTAGGTAAATTTAATCTTTCTGTAGCTACAGTTTGAGTTATTGGAACATTTTGCGGATTGCTGTGGATTTTTTCCAACTTCTCAATTCTATCCATTAGCATTTCCGCACCTGTCAACAGCTTTCCAAGAATTGTCTCGATGGTTCCTGCTCTGGTGGCTCCTGCATAGGACATTTCATTTGGGCGAGGTAATAACCTTCTCTTGGCTTGAGTATATGTTAATTTTTCCTTAGTCATTATTTCTCTGATTTTTCTTTCGTCTTTGTAAACTCTACACTCTCTGGACCAAGCTGAATGGCTTTCAGCACAGTTCACACAATTTAGGGGGTCATTACATTCATTTTCATGCCGCACTTGGCCACATAGTCCACAGACAGGAAACTCGCTGCTGCAATTCGCAGACGTATGGGCGTATCTTAAACATTTGAAACAACGTAAAGGGCTGGGAATGAAATGTCGCACTGCCAATATTAGGTAGCCCAATTTTACCTTCTTAGGAAGCACAGGAGCATCGAAAGTCAATACCACTGCTGGAGTCAATGTCTCCACACCATTCTTCTTTGATTTCAGTCTTCTCACTTCTACTACCCCCTGAGAGGCCAATTCTTCTTTAATCTCTTGCTCTTCACAATATAGGAGTTCATATGAACTTATAACACCCTAAGAGACATTCAGACCTCTGTGGGGTTCAACTAGAATATTTTCACCACAGAAGACAGTCATTGTTAAAAGCTTATCAAAGTGGTCTTTACACATTACCTTGATTAATAATTTACCATCTCTTAATTTTTTAATTTCTGCCCCTGGAGCCAATTTATTCATTTCTTTATATAATTTTATTGGATTCGCCTTCTTGAAAGACTTATCCTTATCTGTCATCTTCGCAATAATAAATTTCTCTTCACAATGCACATTGCCTGATGAATATGGTGGTTGTAAATGATCATCCATATTTAAAAAGGAATTCATCTTCCCCGTGGTCCAGCCTCCGCGGACTCTCAAATGGACCCCGGTAGTAGCCAGCACAACTCATGTTATGATGGGGTACCAGGGCAGACCATCAGAGAAGACATAGTCCGGCCACCACAGCTGACCCCGTCCACACAATTTGCATGGAAGAGCCCCCGCGGAAACCATCCTCACCCACGGGACTCACGCAGAGCATGATCATCCCAAGCCGCTTGATCAGACTAGGGTTATCGTCTGACCACCCCTCTAAGCGAAGCAAGGACCAAAGACGAGTGTTGGCCTTTGAAGCCCGCAGGTCTTCATCAGCCTCAGCGCCCAGGTTTCCCATTTCCGCCGACATGGGTTGCCGCACACGGCAAACGTGCGGGAGAGAATTTACCTCCTCTCTCCTGAGGTCTCTAGTGGTTGTGTATGTGTATATGTGTGTGTGTTTATGTCTGTGTAGCGTGTGGGACTAGTACCCGTGGGGGCGTCACTCCCCAGGAAGCAGCTAATCTGCGCCCCCCTGCGGGGGCCGCAGAAGATTAAAATCAAATCTGAAGCGAATATGACATACAAGACTAGGTCAAGATTATAATATTTAGCTAAAACTTTAATATTTTTGATATATTATTACAATACGATGAACAAATACTTTATGTTTTTTTTTTTATGTTCATGTTTAAATTAAATTATGTTTACACTTGTAATATTTAGCTAGGGCTAAGTTTGTATAATATTTAGCCTCAAACATTAAATATATTATCATCCTATACTATGAATAAAGACTTTATGTATTGTTAGAAACATTCGAAGGACTGTAATATTGTTTTTGAGCTGTGAGATGACATACAGGACATCCGGGTAAGTTGGCTAGAAACATTATATATATTATCATCCAATACTATGAACATGTATTTTTATGTATTGTTTCATTTTTTGTGTGTATTAATACTAGTATACTATGTTTTTTCATGTTTTAATACTTGTGTTTTTTGTAATTTTACTTTTATGTTTAGTACTAGTTTGTGTTAAAACTGGTATGTTTAATACTTGTGTTTTTGTATTTTTACTTTTTACATGTAGCAAGGCAGTTAACCCAGGACCAAACTTTGTAGCATCGTAAGTGTGAACAGTAGTACGTTGACATGTCCAAATTAATCCTTTCGGAGTGCTTGGCTTGAGCAAATTGCAAAAAATTGGCTTTGGAATATCTTGTAACACATGAAGTGATACCTTCACGAATACCGGATTCAATCATAAGATGTTTATCATAATCGGTCAATAGTTCCAATTTTACTTGTGTATATTTCAAACAGGCGTCAAATACCAACCCAGGCGTTGTGAATTACCAACTTGGAGCAATGCTGTAAATAGATTCACACACATTTCTAAACTGTTCAACTATGTCGCTTAAAAGAATTATGTCTGTTGTTAAATACAATTCTGTGTAATCTCTAAGTGTTTGTATATTGAAAGCGGTCCAGACTTGAAACTTCATATCATATGAACTAAATATACAAAGATCTACAACTTGTGTTTTAAAACATTACTTTGTGAAAATTCCTTTTAACGCCACTTTTAGCGGAGGTTTGGGGTTACAGCTTCTCTAAAGTGATATCATAGTGGATTATACAATTCTATCATCCAAACAAAATTAAATAGATGGCCAAAATTCCAAGTTTTAAGACAAAATTAGTAAACCGGAAGTGCGCTTTTACTGAAAAGTTTTTTCAATTTTCGACGAATTTCATTAAATTTGGTACACAAACTATAAAATTTGTCAATTATAATTTTGAAAACTGGAGTAAAAGAAAGTTGTGTGAGTGTTTCACACCAGATTTTTTTAGGCCAAAGACAATTCTTATGGAATGATATTATTATATAATTATAAATACTGTTGGCAGGAATATTAATATTAAAAATTATAAATAGTAAAACTAAATGAGTTTTTAAATTCAATTGATATAATGTCAATTATCATTTTGAAAACTGGAGTAAAAGAAAGTTGTGTGAGTGTTTCACACCAGATTTTGTTTAGGCCAAAGACAATTCTTATGGAATGATATTATTATATAATTATAAATACTGATGGCAGGAATATTAATATTAAAAATTATAAATAGTAAAACTAAAGGAGTTTTTAAATTCAATTGATATAATGGCAATTATCATTTTGAAAATTGGAGTAAAAGAAAGTTGTGTGAGTGTTTCACACCAGATTTTGTTTAGGCCAAAGACAATTCTTACATGTAAAAACAAAAAAAATCCATCATCCTATGCACTTACCCATGTAAAAACAAAAAAAAAATCCATCATCCTATGCACCTGCCTGATTGTACCGCATCCAGCGACCGCAAAGCGGATTCGACAATATTTGTATCCTACTTGTGCAGCGTTTTATCGGGGCTGATTGGAACTTTGCCGAGCGCCCTAGCTTACACACGTTCGTCAAAATACCCACTTCTGGATAGCGAACTAGTCGGTTTCCCTGAGCTCCGAAGAGAATCAGAGGCTCTCCTGCTAGCCACTTACACATAGGCATGGTGCGAGGACTTGATTTGATTTGAGAAGAATAGCTAACTAGTCGGTTCCTCTGAGCTCCGAAGAGAATCAGAGGGTCTCCTTCTAGACATAGGACTTAATTGGATTTGAAAAAATAGAAATTAAACTTACCCTGAGTGTTGTGTGGACGAACAAAGCTGGAATTGTAATGTATATTACTCCACTATTAAATGAGGTCCCCCACCAAATAGTGTTAGAAATACAAAGCTAAGTAATAAACGATGAACATCCGGTGTGTGTGTATATATAAAAATAAGATTATAAATTTTATTGAAATAATTTTAACACGTAATAAGATAAAATATAAAATAATTATTGGATTTGAAAAAATAGAAATTAAACTTACCCTGAGTGTTGTGAAGACGAACAAAGCTGGAATTGTAATGTGCATTACTCCACTATTAAATGAGGTCCCCACCAAACATGCACTTGTTAGAAATACGATAAAGACATACTGCCTGTATACTGACTTTGTCGGCTTGATAAAAAGATCCGGTGTGTGTTTCTACATATCGCATTCCTTTTATTTTCACAATATATTTCTTTATACAATTTATCTTTTCTCAATATGATTCTTTATTTTATTTTATTTTTTCCATAATTGCTGTATATAATTAGTTTATAATGATAGTTAATAATTATTTATTAACATAATTTTTCCTTACACTTCATTATACAAATAATTACTATTACTAATACATATTTTAGTATTTGATTATTCATTTGATTATATGATTTTTCATTTTCTAGTTTTTTTAATTTGTGTGGTACAATTTTTATTTGTTTTATATCAGGCAACTGGATTTCAGATTGATTATGAACTTTTACACAATAAAATTTATAATTATACTGATAGTTAATAATTATTTTATTAACATAATTTTTTCTTACATTTCATTATACAAATAATTGCTATTACTAATACATATTTTAGTATTTGATTATTCATTTGATTATATGATTTTACATTTTCTAGTTTTTTTTAATTTGTGTGGTACAATTTTTATTTGTTTTATATCAGTCAACTTGATTTCAGATTGATTATAAACTTTTACACAATAAAATTTATAATCTTATTTTGTCTTACTAATTTTGGTTTACTAATTTTGTCTTAAAACTTGGAATTTTGGCCATCTATTTAATTTTGTTTGGATGATAGAATTGTATAATCCACTATGATATCACTTTAGAGAACCTGTAACCCCAAACCTCCGCTAAAAGTGGCGTTAAAAGGAATTTTCACAAGTAATGTTTTAAAACATAAGTTGTAGATCTTTGTATATTTAGTTTATATGATATGAAGTTTCAAGTCTGGACCGCTTTCAATATACAAATACTTAGAGATTACACAGAATTGTATTTAACAACAGACATAATTCTTTTAAGCGACATAGTTGAACAGTTTAGAAATGTGGGTGAATCTATTTACAGCATTGATCCAAGTTGGTATTTCACAACGCCTGGGTTGGTATTTGACGCCTGTTTGAAATATACGCAAGTAAAATTGGAACTATTGACCGATTATGATAAACATCTTATGATTGAATCAGGTATTCGTGGAGGTATCACTTCGTGTGTTACAAGACATTCCAAAGCCAATTTGTTGCAATTTGCTCAAGCCAAGCACTCCGAAAGGATTAATTTGGACATGTCAACGTACTACTGTTCACACTTACGATGCTACAAAGTTTGGTCCTGGGTTAACTGCCTTGCTACATGTAAAAAGTAAAAAAAAATACAAAAAACATAAGTATTAAACATACCAGTTTTAACACAAACTAGTACTAAACATAAAAGTAAAATTACAAAAAACACAAGTATTAAAACATGAAAAAACATAGTATACTAGTATTAATACACAAAAAAATGAAACAATACATAAAAATGATGAAAAACATAGTATACTAGTATTAATACACATAAAAAAGTGAAACAATACATGTTCATAGTAATGGATGATAATATATTTAATGTTTCTAGCCAACTTACCCGCATGTCCTGTATGTCATCTACCGGCTCAACAAAAATATTAAAGTCCTTAGAATGTTTCTAACAATACATAAAGTCTTTATTCATAGTATAGGATGATAATATATTTAATGTTTTTAGCTAAATATTATAAGTGTAAACATAATTTAATTTAAACATGAACATAAAAAAAACACAAAGTATTTGTTCATCGTATTGTATGATAATAATAACAAAAAATATTAAAGTCTTTAGCTAAATATTATAAAATCTTAGCCCTAGTCTTGTATGTCATATCGCGGCTCAACAGAAATATTCACTTCCTTAGAATATTCCTAATAATACATAAAAAAACAAAAAGTCCTTGTTCATAGTGTTGGATGATAATATATTTAATGTTTATAGCTAAATATTATGAAAACTTAGCCCTCGACTTAAAAAAACAAAGTCTTTATTCATAGTATTCGATAATAATATATTTAATGTTTCTAGCTAAATTTTACACAACTTAGCAGCATGTCCTGTATGTCATCTCACGGCTCAAAAACAATATTACAGTCCTTAGAATGTGTTTAGCTAAATTTTATAATTTTTAACATAATTTAATTTAAACAGTAACATAGAAAACACAAAGTATTTGTTCATCGTATTGTATGATAATATAGTAGGACCTAGTCCTGGGATGTCATCTCACGACTCAAAAACAATATTAAAGTCCTTAGAATGTTTCTAACAATACATAAAAAAGACACAAAGTCTTTATTTATAGTCTTAGAATGTTTCTAACAATACATAAAAAAAAAAAATCAAAGTCTTTATTCATAGAATAGGATAATATATTTAATGTTTCTAGCTAAATATTATAAAAAATTAGCCCTCAACTTGCATTTCATTTCACGGCTCAAAAACATTATTAAAGTTCTTAGAATGTTTCTAACAATACATACAAAAAAAAATCAAAGTCTTTATTCATAGAATAGGATGATAACATATTTAGCCGCCTAGTCTAGGATGTCATCTCACGGCTCAAAAGCAATATTATGGTTCTTAGAATGTTTCTAGCTAAATATTATAAGTGTAAACATAATTTTATTTAAACATGAACATAAACATAAAAAACACAAGAATTTGTTCATCGTAT
>JAAEAF010006257.1:33594-55553 GCA_011037195.1 Triatoma infestans | reverse complement strand
AAAAAAAAAAATGACGACTGTATTAAGAGGAGTAAAGAGAAAGTCGTGTGAATGTTTCACACCAGATTTTAATTTTCTATTTCAGGAGACTTCAAAATATCTTATCCGTAAAATTGCGTAAATTTAACAGGATTGCAATACTTCCTCTACAAGTACTTTGGCAAGTAATGTAATAATATTCTGAAGATATAAAATTCGTAAAAATTTGTCCTTTTAAATTAATAATTTAATGTTCATTTTGTGACTATATTTTCAGTGGAATCCCATTGGTTATAATTTAATTTTTTTTCCAATTATCACCTGTTAGAGTTTATTAAGAATATAATGGAGTACATAATAATCTATTCAATACATAATTTATTCAATACCTCAATAAATAAATTAAAAAGAAAAAAAAAATGCCGTCAATTAATTTACATTTTATGCTGATGTGTAATTATAATTTTTATAATAATCTCATCCCCCTCCATGTAGTGTTTTTTGAACAGGGTTACCAACCCTACGCTATATTTTAAAAGAATCCTTCTTAGTTTTTTTTATTATTTTTTTAAATAGCTAAAAGTAAGATCCAATTAAAGATTGTATAGTTAATTAAAGATGTTGTATATACTGGAGACTATAGAACATAATGTGTGTTGGTAGTATAAGAGGGAGTTTTATTATTATATATGTTACTTACTTTGTACCCAGGGTTCATACCCCCAATGTTAATAAGAGTTTAACGCCGCATCTATTCACTTAGCTTTTATTCTTCTTTTCCTATTATATACTGCCACTTCTTATTCACCCATTTATATTCCACTTCTTTCTTATAACTTCATGTACACGTAACAGACACATAAAACGATTGTATTTATTAGAGTTAAACCTTCTTCTTACTAAAAAAACCAAAACAAAAACAAAACTTACTGTTTTGTTAGTTACAGACTCCAGTTTATAACTCAAAGTTTGTGGAGCTAATATGGTAATTTATCGATAATTATGTTAAATTAATACGATCCAGTTAGGGCTTGTAAAATGACTAGGCGCGATATTCGAGTAGCGTTTCGATTATTTGTTAGGATTTCATTCTCAACAATCATGTGGAAACTATGGAAATCCGATGGAAACGCTATAGGTTTGTGAATTAGTAGCTTATCATCGGATTCAAATGTGTCTACTTCAAAGTGTTCTTCAGAAGAACTGGGAAGAAAAAAAATATGGAAAAACATTTATTGTTATGCTGGTTGTGGTTGCAAATAGATGAAACTTCTCAACCTATAGCACCCTTTCCAGGTTAATTTCTCTAAGGAATCTCTCTAGAATCTCGAAAGCTTCTAGGTAGGATATAATCCTCCTATAATATCTGATCTTCTTCGTCTTCATGTAGCACTACAGCTCTGGGGGGCCCTTGGCTTCCCTGACAATGCCGCTCCATACATCTCTATTCAGAGCCTTCTCCTTCCATCTGGCCACGCCTAATACTTACAGGTCTTCTTCCGCATCCTGCAGCTAACGTCTTCGCGGACGGCCAACTCTTTTTTAGCTTATGACTGTTCCATGCAGCAGTCTGCTTGGCATCCTTGTTACGTGGCCAAGCCATTCAATTCGGCGGGCTTTTATAAACTGGACCACATTGCCGTATTGATACAACGAGTAAAGTTCGTTTTTTGTGCGCATTCTCCATGAATCGGAGTCATCATCAATCACTGGACCATAAATCGTTCTTAATATTTTACGCTCAAATATTTTCAGACTATTAGTTATTGCGGCTGTGAGAGCCCATGTTTGTGAACCATATGCTAAGACGGGTCTAATTAGAGTCTTGCTTTCGTACTCTCGTAAAATATGTGGTCTTAAAAAATTTCATATTCGCAAAGTATGCCCAGTTGGCAGTCATGATTATTTTATTTACTTCACTTAACATTATTTTCGTCACTCAATTCTGACCCCGTCATTCATAATATCTGATAAGAAGATATATCTGGCTTTGTTTTCCTCCGGGAAGCTTGACAATCAGAGAATATATCCCCATCTGTTTAATTTCTCCCAGCCACTCTTCCACTATACAGCAGTATACAATGATACCAATGATCTCAGCCTGGAAAACAGTGGCCTCTTCCTTCGATCAACCCCTGCAACCAAGCTTTCAGACTCCAGGCAAACTAGTTTCATTCTGTCTGGAGCCATCAAAATAACAGCTCCATAATACCATTACTTTCATCCATTACCCCGTTAAAGGGTGTCGTCTTCCATATTGTTAATACTGATCTTATAACCTCTCTCGAATACCCACCTCTTACTCGTCGGAGTTACTTTAGACCAGTGGTGTCAATTTGGTCCCTACAGCTTTCATAGTGGGCGGTGGGAATTTCCTATTATTTCCTCATATATCGAATACATTGCTAACAACTTTGCCAGAGGGATTTCTTTTTTAAAATATATTTTTCCGAATTTACCATTGAATGTTATTAATAGATCATAGGAACGCTTCTCGATGTAAACACTTGAACAAGAAAATAGTGTGAATGAGTTCGGCAGCCAAAGATGTGAGTGTATAAATAGGAGGTTGGGTGCGCATAATGAGGAATGGGACTTATTAACAGCTATTACTCGCTGCGCCATCGATGGGCGGTAAGGAAATTTTGCACAATTTCTGAAATAACTTTTTCAGACTTCGAGGGACCCAAACACATGTATTTTTGGTTAAAACCAATTACGAAAATCTGACACAATCGCAATAGTTACTCTTACTAACAATAAGAGAAAGTAAAAAGATATGTATTATTATATTCTAGTCCATATGTTGTTAATCCAAATATGTATATAGAAAAAAATAACTGCTGAAAAATAATTAACAGCTATAATAATAATAATTAACAGCTATAATAATAATAATAATAATAATAATAAAAACAGTGTCACGTTGAAAGCCTAATTTCAAATAGAATATGTTTTGGTGAAGTGAAAACTGTTTAGGCTGTTAAAATATATCTACGTCATTACGAAATTAAATGTTACAAAGAAGGAATAAACAAGAACTACAGCTACTGCTGTTCTCTCTCTCTCTGTATCTCTCTCTCTCTCTCTCTCACACACACACACTATCACACCCTTCTTCCTCTCCATAATAACCCATGGTGTAGTTAATTCTTGAAAATGGTTGAAATTAGTTAGTAAAATATTAGTTATAAAATAAATAAAATAATCTGCTAGAGAAATCATCGTATTTCAATGTTTGTCATTAGAAGGTAAACAGCCAATAAAAATGGGTGGTTGCTCTCTCTATGTTTATATAAAAAAAAAAAAATAAGGTATTAAACATTCATATTGATTAGGATAAACAGATATTTAACTTATATATCCCAGCTACTAGACAACTATTATATATTCCAAAGTGGTTATTAATAATACGTGTAATGAAACTAATCACCTGACTTTCTCTTACATAAAATTTCACAGGTGTTCATTTAAAAATTCTCCTGAAAACTGAAATATTTCATAATTATCTCAAAATTATCTCGATTGACACTGGGTTCGATTCCGAGAAAAAAAAAATGAAGTTTTGCTAGAAAAATATTTCCAAATAATAGATCATTACATGTATAATTAGTTTGGGAAATTTAAAGCAAATAAAAAGATCTGGTATGGAACACTCAGACGATTTCCTCTTACTGCACTTCACATATAATCGGCAAATTTTCATCAAACTTGCTAAATTTTTTACAAAATGTTTATTTGTCTTCAGTTTTTTTATAAATGGGAGAAACTAAACTTAAAAAAAGGCCTTTTGAATAGGGGGGGGGATTCAACCACTTCCCACCCTCCAAAACCTCTTTAAAATGAACTTTCTCAGAAGTTAAAAAGGTCAAACAAAAGTTACAGGTCTTTGTATTCCTAGTTAGTATAACAAATTTAATGAAATCCATCATTTTCAGCGTTGTTCATGGAGAAAATCGCATGAAATTAAAAAAAAAAAAAACTGTTCAGTAAAAACACACTTCCGGCCCTGTCGATTTTCTTCAAACTTGGTTTTTATAATAAATATCATTTTAGAGGAAATCATAACACCACCCCTTCCGGCCAAAAGACACTTTAAATAAATTTCCCTGGAGAAATTATTCAAATAAATGTTGTAGCACTTTGTTGGTATTAAGTTGAATAATTAAATTTTAAAGAAAATTGTTGAAGCCGTTTTCAAAGAAAACTAAAAAAAAAAAAAAAAATTGTTCAGTAGAAACGCCACTTCCGGTCCACCAAATTTTCTTCAAACTCGGAATATTGGCAGCATATATATTTTTTTTTTTTTTGGCGCATCAACTTCTGAGGTCATTAGCGCCCCTCAGCTAGTTTCTTGAGTTAGTCTAGTAGCTTGAGTTAGTTCTCGAGTCGGTCCGCACGAACCGGGATCGCACATATTCTATCCTCGTGGCATCCAAATGCCTTGTCTAGCAAGGAATGGAGGAGCCCAAAGTTACTGAACATAATACCACACATCTCCTCTTACTTCATCGAACATGTCGACGAGGGGGAGTGTGGATCTCTTGTTGTGGCATCCCTTTTTTAAATAAATCTTATGTTATATGGTATATTAAATATAATATCGTATGCATAGTAAATTGATTATAAAATTTCTGGATCTATTTGTACCTTACAACCATTGTATTTAGATAAATAACGAATTTTATGTATTTTAAGCAAGAAACTATCCTGAAGAATTTATGTATCCTATTCTAAAGAGGCTATTTGTTTGCTGTAAACTATTTTACTTTAGGTGTGCAGCACTTTTAACAAATATTCCTGCACAACCTTAAATGAACTAATCCTACTGTTAATCTAAACCTAATGGGGTTGAAATACTTTTCTAAAATTTCTTTCAACCCCGAAATAAAAAAAACACCTAAACTAAACATTTGCTCTAACATTCTCACCAATAAATACATTCATACATAAAAGCATTCTCGCCAATAAAGACATTCTCGCTAATAAATACAATCACACTAATAAATACATTCACGCTAATATACACATTCATACGAGGGGCAAGTACTCGATATTCCTTTCCCCTAACTTAAAAAAGAACTAACCTAATTGGGTGAAGTACTCGATATTGCTTCACCCAAGTTTAATTAACCTACCTAACTACTAACTTAAATATTTCTATACAAATTAATCTCCTTTAAAAAATCAAATAGCTTCTCTATATAAGGAGAACCCTCTTGTAGAATAGCGCGCTTGTCATGTGGCAGGCCTGCTGGCAACATATTTAATTCTCTAATTTTAAATGGAAATAGCACTTTAGAGGGAAAAAATAATCCCGCCTCTCCCCCAAAAGCTCCAACGATTTTTGTCTTTAAAATTTGATATATCAACAAATGACCTGACGGCAATAGAGGGATACGCCGATGTAAGTAAGTAAGATATATGAACCAAATCATAACAAACAATGGCTACATGCAGTTGTTATGTGAAACATTTTCCCTTAGGCTTTCCTCTAAAATGGTCATATCAATATATTATCGATTCTATCGTCTAAATAATATTACAAAGAATAATTTAATGTGTTTACAAAATTCCGAGTTTGAAGAAAATCGGTTTACCAGAACTACGACTCATTTTTTTGCTTAATTATTTTTCAGAGTTGCAAACTATGAACATTTTCATAATATGTGAAATCTGGAATTGGATAATAATCGTATAAATAAATCAGTACCAATTGTAGTGAAAGGAAGTTGGGTAAACGTTTCAAATTATATTTTTTTCTTCTATATTCATTCATTTCCAATTGCATATTATGTAATAAGCAAAAATGATTAATTAAATAGATTTTATTTAATGATCGTCACACATAACCTAACAAAATATAGGAGATGTATTTAATAATTGCTGAAAGGGAAGGAGAAGTTCATGCGTTCTAAAAGATAATTAGCAAGTTCATTTTTATTTTTGTAAGGGGTGGGGATCCTTATATATCTTTATTTTGTAACCCCACGGTCATATGGAGTAATATAGTTAAACTATAGTTTGGAAAAAAATGAAATAAAAAAACTAAATCGTCAATTTATTTAGTAAATATGATGTAATAAGAGCCATATTTAATTCTTTCAATTAGACTGTGTGTAGCACTCTGTCAAATTTCAGAACATCTGTTAGTTCAACTAAAGTTATATTGAGTAGGGGAATGTACTAATGTATTACATTATATAATTTCTCTCACACTCTAAGAGAATTTATGGCAGTCATATCGTCTTTCTTAGTATTTGTGGTAGGGGTGACAACTCTAGCTGTGCGGGATTTGGCGTTTGATGCATTAGCATAACTGTCCCAGATAAATATAGCAAACTACCTCTAGAAGGACTTCTTTAACATACTTAGCAGCGGTCATTATGCCATTTCAACAACAATTAACTCGGTGCTGACCTCCAAACTTGTCCCTCCCCATACGATAATTGGCTCTCATTGAAAAGGAGCATTTCCGTTAGTAGTAAATTGAATGAAGAGCTGCTTCTGCCTTCCCCATACACGAATTCGACCCTTCGGGAAAATACAAACCAAATTGCGATTCATCTGGGAAGAGAACATCTCTACTAACTGGCAAAAGCTAACCTCCTTACACGATGTATCCTGGTTAGTACTAGCACTGATGCTGGTCTCCTAGCCGTCAGAACTACTTCTTGCAATCATCTTTGAACAGTTTCAAAGCTCACGATGACATCCCGAACTTGTAGTTATCCCTGAGCTGTATCCCTAGCTGTAAGAAACCGATTGCGTAGAACTGATAGTGAAAGAAATCGGTCGTCCCGATCTGTGACCCTTCTACGAACACTTCTGGGTCTCCAATCATATTCCCCAGTTATTCTAAAATGTTCGACGGCTTGATGCACCTCAGAACATGTCAGAACTAAACTTTCTGCCACTTATTGACGCCATTTATCCACCCAACGCACAGATGCGAACTAAGTCAAACAGTTTTCCTTTAAGGGTATACCTTAATTACTTCTAACAAGGGTATAAAACTATTATATTTTTGTCAAATATAAATTACGGTAGGATAAATAAAAAAAAACTATTTCTAGCCAAAAATTTTTAAGAATGATTAGTTTAGGACCGAATTATTCTGATTTTTGGTCACCATTACATGACTATTTCTTGTAGACCTCAATCTTTGGTCCGCAAATCACGTATAATTTTTTTTTCTAAGATTTCCAGTGATTTTCGCCCAAAGTAGGTTCTGTATAATTTACATCTACAAATAATAGTTATTTAAAATAATAACAGTAATAATATTGTTACCTTACACTATAATAATGGTTCCATATATGTACATATATACATATTTACAAAAATAGACGGTATCCCTACCTGTTATTTCGTACAATTGTAGTGAATGTTTTACATAGAGATTAGGAAACAGGAAAACTAAAAAAAAAAAGAAGAAGAAAATTTCATGGTCAACGTGGCACACAGTGACTGAAAGTCCGGCGGAGAAGGGTGAACGGATGATTATGAAGGACAAAGGAAAAAAGGACTCCCTAATTACGTGGGAATACTACCTACGTTCCAGCAGGTAGGCTACATCTCCCTACCTCCATATACTATCTAGGGGAGACCTAGTGTTATTACTAAACTTATTCAAACATCTGGTCATCATTTCTAAAATTAAACACACACAAAAGAATCTGGTGTGAAATATTCACAAGACTTTCTGTAACACCTCTTAATACTGTTATATATAAAGTGATAAACTTTCTTTAAATTTCAAGACAGTTAGAGAATGATTACACTGTAGGGAGCACCAATAATCTTCAATAAACACATTTAAATTTTACAGTCTCAGTTTTCTCAGGACCACGTAATAACAATTTTTTCACAAAAATTGTACAAATAAAAAGTGATAGAATTTATATCTAAGGCCGTTAGTGTTCCAATTTTAAAGGAAACTGTTATATAGTGGAATTATCTCGAAAGCGGCTCCAACGATTTTCTTTAAACTTGGACTGTTATTGCTGGATAGACAGAAATGTATTACTTTTATTTGAAACATTTCTCTGAAAAATTGATTTTACAGGGGTATTGAAAGAATGAATTAATTATTCATTCACATTTGATCTTTTTATGGGAGGGGGAGAGGTTATCATTTTATCTGTGTGTAACCAATTTCGAATTCAAACTGTTATTATTACAAAAAAAAAAATGGCCATTCACCAATAAATATTACTACGATGTAGCTCAAAAACCAGAAACATTTTCAATGCTTGACATTTCCGTGTAAATTAGTTTAATTTTTATTTCTTTCAATTTTTCGTGATTTTCTCGAGTATGGCTCCAATGATTTTTCTTTAAACATCGTACTGGTATACTAAACTTTAATGCATAGACATATACAGTGTCTTATTACTTTTATTTGATAATTTTTCCCCGAGAGTAATGATTTTTTAAGGGAGGGTGTTCTGGGGTAACGTGAGAAGTGGGAATCCTATATGGTGAAGTGTGTTTCCAGTATATATGTACGGCATTATCATTTATTGATAACGATAAATCATGTGTAAAAGTTCCAAATTCGAAACATATTTGTAGAATAGAATTTAAAAAAGGTCGAGTGAAAGAGAAATACGTTCATACTAACACGTCCTATACACGTGAAAACACGTCCTATTCTTGTAAATTCCACACTTATAACGATAACACGGCAGTAGGGCCTGGACTGCCACTACAGTAGGGAATAGTAGACAGAGCATCAAACTTTGGTAATGTAGTGTATATGTTCAAGGTCACTTCACCACTATATAGTGTTTATATCGATCGCCCTCCACTTTTGTTTGTGTGTCTTTGTGTGAAACACTCTTAATAAAATTTAATAAAACCAATTAATAAAATTTAATTAACAAAATTTCTTTAAACTTGCAATGTTTAGAAGAAACGTTCAGATTGGCTGTTCATAAACAAGAAAAGGTGTTTAGTTATTATAATAAATACCTGAGTGAACACTATGGGCGGCCTGTGGCTCAAAACTATGTACCGTCAGTTTAAATTTAACCGTGATCTGAGAGCCCCCCCCCAAACTCTCAAATCAATTTTTGTTAGAAAAATGTCTCGAATAAAAGAAGCACGTTTAAAACATATTATTATTAGATGTGATGGTAAAATCTAAACGGAATACTAACTTTGAGCTTCATGGGGTTTTTCGTTTTTGAGATGTTTTGTCAAACTTTTTTTTTCTGTTGGTACTTGAGTACTCCCTCGAGTACTCCCTTGAGGGAACTTGAAACATGTATTTCCGGTGAAAATTCAATTTCGTAAAATTGACTCAATTGCAAACTTCCTCTCATAGCCTCTGCAATACTACCTCTTATAGTAAGAGAAAGTAATAAAAATCGTAACACCTTGCAGAGATAATCCTTTCATAAATATATATATGTATATATAAAACAATGCATGAGGAAATTCATATTAAAAAGAGAGAGAGTGAGTGAGTGTGTGTGAGAGAGAGAGAGAGTGAGTGAGTGTGTGTGTATGTGTGTGTGAGAGAGAGAGAGAGAGAGAGGACATCCGAGCAACCTAATATAGCAGGGGGTCACATGACCCTGTGGCGTACATAGTGCGTAACAATTTTATTATATTATTTTTTTTGTTTGTCTTTGTTTGTACATTTTACTGTTTTATATAGTGTCTGTTTACTAGGTTGGGGCATTTTATTATTTATTATTTTATTAGTCGAATTAAATTGTAAGAACTATATATTCGATTGTTTGATGTCGATTGTTTTGTAAAAGGTAGCAGGAAATGGTTGATGGTTGATAACAATGCTGATCAAGACAAAATGACATTAAACTCATAATTAATATATTGAGTAAAATGAAAAGAGAGATTGTAGAGGACAGAGTGACCGAGAAAAGCGTTATGATGATTGTTGAAAGCGTGCAGGTTTGGAATTGGATGTTGTGGTGACTAGCTTGTTGCTTGCTCTAACTACAAGTTTGCTTGGTGAAACTATCAAGGTGAATGTTAATGTGAAGCCACTAATATCAACTCTTGAATGTCTATCTGGTGACTACATGGTCGGCTTTTATTTTATTTCTTGTACCAGCTACTAGATGAGGAGTTGTGGGTGTTAAAGTTGAAGCCCACCTAATCGCTAATACCCAGTTGTGGGCGTCATGTAATGCGTAGTTGACGTGCGTTTGAAGGCTCAGTGGTGGCGCCTTAATACGGTTGCTTATCGAAATATTGATTGTAGCTTTTGTGAGGCGGATTTTCTAGCTCATGATTCCATTGCAGTTCCTTTATTGCTTTGTAGAGAGATTGGCTATTAAAGCCATATCTTATTGGGGTCTAGAAGATCTATTATTCCGTTTTTTTTTTTACAGAAAGATAATTGTCTGTATAATGTTAATTAATTGTCTAGTAATCTTCAATATTTTTTGGGCATGACCTCCTTCCAAAATTTCACTAAAATCAGTTTTTTTGGGAAAAAGTTACAAATAAAAGTGGATAGGTTTCCGTTTGTGAGTTAGTATCTCAAGATTCAAGAGAAAATCGCAGAAAAGTAAAAAACTCTCCAGTAATGTCGAACTGCAATCCGGTCATATGGTTTTCTTCAAATTTAGAATTTTAGCAATATATGTAATTCTAATTAAAATCTTTAGTTGATATATAAAGTTTAAAGAAAATCGTTAGAAACATTTTCAAGAACCCCCCACCGCCTCCAAAAACGAAAAATCCATTTAGTAAAGTAGTACTTCCGATTGATACCTATTTTGATGAAAATCTTGTTGTTCAGTCCCATTGTGGAATTTAAACGAAATATCAAGTTTCAACTTCCTACAACATTCTCGGTTTTTGATTTTTTCTGACCACACATAACACACACACACACACACGCACACACATACATACATACATACACAGAATAATTTGTTATACGAACTAGAACAAGAAGATATAGAACTAAATTAGATTTCTTTTCCGCGGTAACCAGCCAATTTGGACAATCGCCATATTTTCTACAGTTCATCCATTTGCGTTCAATATTACACATTTTTCTCTGAAAATCTATTTCACATTCTAAATTCTAAACTAATAAAGAGAAAAATAATCCAATTATCTTTAAAAAAAAATAAAAACAACCAAAATTCGAAACCACACACCCGGCGATCATATACTGCAATACAAAAAAAAAAATCTGTTGATGAAATCTGTTGGTTTTCTTGATCGTTAAGTTGTACTATAAAAAATATAATCTGTGCAAAAAGCATTGGCACTAAAAATAAAATAGATATATAAGCAGATTTTACTATTCAACTTATGTAGTTAACATTTACAGATAGTCATTTTAGTTACTATAATACGTAATATAAAGTAATAGGTAAGAATGATTTCATAAGAATAGTTTTATTACTTTAGTAGATTGTTGTAGGGGATTATTGCACTGCGACCTGAAAGATCTATTGTGCCCCCCGGACGGAGCCTTCGCCAGTGCACAGTGAAACCTCCAAGCAGTGTTCTCTAGCTACAGACAACACTGCCAATTACCAGACAGTGAGTTGTAGAGGTTCCTAGGAAGAGAAAAACTAAGAGCAGCATGCAGGATTCGATTGCGGGGCCTCCGCGATACTAGTCCAGCGCGCTACCACTGAGCTAATCTCTTCCTACTCCCATGGCTTTTCCCAATTAACTAGGAACGGAGACCGTACTTTGTGTACTGAGTTTGTCCTTGTCTGTAAAGTGTATAGTGTATGTAGTTTGAGTGTATTGTGTACTGTTCTGACGCAGTGCATGGAGTACTGAGCTGTGGCAACTGAGTTCGTTACTCTCTATAATAGCAAGAGAGAGAAGACAGGCCCTCTCTGGTACTCTCTAACTTAAGCAGGCTAGAGTGGGAGAACCTGTGTATATAAGCCAGAGGGAATCTATCTAGATCTATCTATCAGATTCAACCATACATCGCATCGTGTCATATCTCTACTTCCACCTTTTATTCTATCAGTTTCATTGTAAAGTCCAGTGCAGTTCGTGTAAACGTATAGCTACATTATAACAGTGTCTTCATATCGCGTTTATTCAATCAAACCCAATTTTTCTCCTCAACAACTCCATGATGTAATAGCAAGAGAGAGAAGACAGGCCCTCTCTGGTGCTCTCTGACTTAAGCAGGCTAGAGTGGGAGAACCTGTGTATATAAGTTTTATAGATATTTATACAATGTTGGATAATCAAGTTGCGGACTAGAAATCGATAAGTTTGAAGAAAATTTATCAATTTTAAGTATAAGAAAAAGTTGAGTTCCACATCAGCTTTATTTTTCTAACTATTACATCACCATTAAACTATTCCGTAGACATTTATTCCATAAACATGCACCATCTGCAATAAAAAGTTGTTTCTATGCATTTTAAAACAGTCTCATGAAATAAAATAAAAAAGACAGGAAAAAAACAGCAACTAATAACTCATAAAAATAGAAGAAGAATAGTATTGTAAAAAGAAAAGACAAAAAAAAATAATAATACTCACACAATTCAAAAGAAAACTCCTCCCGATAAATAACAAAGGAATACAATCATGGATATAGACACGATCAAACTAATAGAAAAGAGTTGCGTCATATTTTCTAACTTCTTTTTTGTTCGTCATTTAACCGTAGAATTAGCTTCTTCCAATAACTGCATTGTTATTATCTTACAATTGCATTATGGGTGTTCAACTAAAGGCGTGATATAATGAAACGGCTTTCTCAGCACATTGGAAAGATAAAATTGTATAAAGGATATTCGGAACAATAAAATACTCGGCGCATACTGGAGAGTGAGAGTGAGAGTGTGAGAGAGAGAGAGTGAGAGTGTGAGACTACAACCAAAGAATTACGGGAATGACGTCATGATAAAGTAAGGGAGCCTGAAATGGCTAGGAAATTTTGAAGAGGAGATAGGAGAGTTTCCAAGAAGCTGTTTAAGAAAGGGAATAAAAGGAAGCAGGAAGGATATGTTGATTTTGAGAGGGATGGTAGCTAGGAGAGATGCCGTAGCTATCTAGCCCAGGGTAAGGCTCAGTGGGCAGATTTAGGAGACCCCAAGATCTTACAAAGGTTGTTGTGCCAGTCAAGAAGAAGAAGAAAGATGATTGCATTATGGTTAATTATTTATTTGAATTTGTTTCTTTAGCCTAAATGATTATCAAATTTATTTGAATGGGTCAATTACTGAAACAATTAACAATAAAAAGAAATAAAATCTGGTGTGAAATAATCACACGACTTTCTCTCATTCTAATTAAATACAATTTAATCAATGAAATTTTCTTTAAATATTGCAACTTTACAATATTTAGTTGGGCTGGCCATAGAAATAGTGTTTGGGGTTTTTACTTGTATATCTGAGCGGCCGGCCTTATATGAAGCTCTCTAAGTCAAAACCAAGAAAGCTTGTGCAAATTTAAATTTAAACTGACTAACAACAACCCCCCTCCAATATCCGAGAAAAATGTTTCAAATAAAAGTGATACGTCTCTATCTATGCAGCAAGTATTCAGGTTTAATGAAAATCGTTGCAACCTTTTTGGAGAAAATTTCAAAAAACTAGTCTGTACAGTCGCATTTCCGGTTAACCGATTTTCTTCAACTTTGAAAATCCATCAATGCTTCTAATATATATTAATATTATGTAGGTGGTATAAACCCATATATACTGAAGTGGTAGTTTAAAGAAACAATAACGCTACACTGTTTCCTTAGAAATCCCGAAAAACCAATTTTCTCAAGATAATGTTTCTGTTATTTATGTGTGTACATACTATAGGAAATTTACAGAAAACCGTTGGAACCGTTTTCGAAAAAAAAATCACGTAAAATTAAAAAAAAAGACATGAACTTCCGGATTTTGCCCGAAATCGTCAGGTCTGATGAGGTGCTACTACCCTTATGCGGAATACCAAATTTGAGCTTCCTGCAACCTTTTCATTTTTGAGTTATTTTGTTCAAAACACACAATCACTCAAACCTGTATATATAAGCTGAATCTATGATTTGGGCTTAAATTACAAATGCTTGCGTAACACTTGTGATGAGCTTGTAAACTGTACAAAGGGCGCTTCCATACAGTATTATTTTACAATTAGGTTTTCAGTTACAAGTTATGCTAAAAAACATCAACCACTATAATCCCCCACCATCATTTCATCTAATGGCTAGGGCCAACTGAATGTTTGGTAAAAACTCCATGGTTGAAGACAATTAATTAATTAGAATTATAATAATTATATAAGAGAAAGTCCTATGCCTTTCCTTGCATGAAATCGGAAACAAAATTAAAATTATTGATTGAAACTGCTGTTTCTATTACTCATACACACACTAGCAGATACTCTTATATATACATACTCATACAAACAGCTCAAGGCCGAATGTTACGTTTCTTTTTATGTTAATTATACGTTGAAATTAACCTGTCATTAAATCCGTTTGACTTATATAATTAAATAATTAGTAAATTGCGTAATACTGTTTTTATATATATATTTCTTTTTTGCAATTAAATATTATTGCAGAAATGTTTTCTTAGTAATAATGGCTGGGTAGAGAAATATTGTTGCTAGAAAAACCAAATGACTAATGTGTGAGCGCCTTATTATTACTTTGTTCTATTTGGCATCAGGGTTGCTACTTATTGCAGCGTCTTTTTAAGAAGTTTATTACTTCCTACTATTATTGGCAGTAAGGAGGAAATAATATTACTATCGGGTCAAATTCTCAAAAATTAAATTTTCACCGGAAATATACTTTTTGATGAAGTCTCGTGAGGATGAAAAAATTGTTTTGAAGTTTGCGGACAAAAATCCATCAACCGGAAGTGGGGCTTTTACTGAATGGTTTTTGTTCTTGAAGAAATTTCAAAACTTGATATTCCGTTTAGGTACCAGTATGAAATCCGACTGTAAGTTATGTGTCAAAATTCCTTAACCGGAAGTACTACTTTACTCAATAGTTTTCTTCTTTTTTTTTCTTTTTTTTTGCGATTTTGTCGAAAATAGCTCCATATGTTGCTGAAGTTTCAGTTTCTCTAAAACGACTCCACGATGTTGTTTAAACATTGTACATCAACTACACATATAAAAATCTACAACTTTTATTTGTAACATTTTTCTGTGTAAGCTCATTTAAGGGGGATTTTGTGGGAGGGATAGGTTTATGTTTTCCTCTAAGTGTTTATCTTGGTTGATTATACAATTCTGCAATCTAAACAAAATTAATTAGAAATAAATAGATTGCTAAAATTGCGAGTTTCAAGAAAATTAGTAAACCGGAAGTGCCTTTTTAATGAACAGGTTTTTTTCAGTTTTCACGATTTTCTCCATAAAATCACTGACGAATTTCATTAAATTTGGCATGCTAATTATGAAATTCGACAATTACAATTTTGTAAACTGCAGTAAGAGAAAGTTGTGTGAGTGTTCCACACTAGATTTTTTTCTTACTTATGAAATGCTTTCATGATGGTTTTGGATGGAAATTAATCTGATGCATCTTCTTGCCCGGATGCATGTGAAAGTAAATAAATTATTACATAATCCTTCAAAATTCTTTCAATAAACTAAACAGTATAGAAATCAAAAAGCTGAAGTTTTTATCAATGAAATGTTTGTGTGTGTCTGTGGATTAGTGTGAGCGTAGTAGATTTCAACTTGATTGACAGTTTGAAACGGATATGACCAATTTTCTAATCTAGAAACCAATGCGATGACGTCATTATTTTGAATTAATTTATATTTATATTGTCTGATTCAAATATATGTATACAATATAGTTTTATATATATAAATATATATAGTAATGTAAATAAATTGAATCTTTTAAAAAATACAGTACTGAATGAACTACGGTACATCATGTTTCTACAGTTTTCACTATCGTTTACAGTACAAACATATTTGTGCGTATGTGAGAGTGAGATAGAGAGAGAGAGGGTTGAGAGAAAGAGAGAGAGGGAAATAGATTTATTGTACATCTATTATTTAAATATAAATTAAAGAACAAATAAATGTATTAATAGAATCAGTTATTATTGCAATGGGATCATTAAGATTCGTGAGGATCCGAAGAACCCAGTGACTCGCTACCTGGCCAAAATGGGTAAGGAGAATTCATATTTATAAATCTGCACAAGAACAGATAAGAACAGTTTTACAACAGTCTTTCACACCAATCGGTAAACAACAATCTACTTATTTTCTAATTACTCAGCCAGTCTGTCTCTCTCTTCATTATTCTCTCGCTACCTTAATCTCTAGCATCTATTAACAGTATAAAGACCTTGCTGTCTGGGTTTCCATTTTATTATACAGTGTTCAGCACATCTACTAATCTATTTATTCTCTTCCTAAATTATCTTCTATTATCTCTCTCTATCCATTATATTATTATTTAGTAAAATGCAATATCTCTAAATAATTATTTACTTTAATAACATTTATGTAGATATACATGTAAAAAATATAAAACTAAATAATATGTACAATATAATGCATGCAAAATAGTAGTTGGATAGCAATAATAATTAAAGTAATCTCTATTAAGTGCATAAATTATATGGGAAGGATGTGCGTGAGTGAATGCAATTTAAACTAAGTGTATTAAAGATGTTTGTTTATTTTAGTATTTCTTATTTTTATTGTCCCAGATCATGCATCATGCATGATGACTAGAGAGGATAAATGTCCGTCGTCTGGACCAAGGTAGTACGCCTCTGCAAGTCTGGCTGGTTTCCTGTGACGTCATATGGGGAAGCTATAAGTTCAGTTCCCTGGACCTGATAGCTTTTTAGTAGTTGTTTACCTTAGAAAAGTAATGGTTATAAATAAAGTGACAACCCATCTTGTAGGCGGAGGAGTTTGGTTATGGCCTGTTTCCATCTGGAATCTCTTAAGAGGCAGGTTAAAGGTCTACGCCAAAAGTGGTGTGGCTCTTGGGCACTGTTCGCCTAATCTTTCCCATCTCCATGCTCATTCCTCTTCGTACTGGGAGGTTTCTTTATTGAATTCCCTGGAAGATATTTCTACCTAAAGTGACAGGAAGAGAGAGAGATATCCCATCAAATTTCTATTCCAGTTGATTCCAT
This sequence comes from Triatoma infestans, assembly GCA_011037195.1. Classification (NCBI taxonomy): domain Eukaryota; kingdom Metazoa; phylum Arthropoda; class Insecta; order Hemiptera; family Reduviidae; genus Triatoma; species Triatoma infestans. The sequence goes on along the minus strand of JAAEAF010006257.1, from coordinate 38,466 downwards.
CTAAAGGGCGGAACACTAGAAGTGCTTTAAAATCTACGGGCAGTGATAAGGCACCACTTCTTTCAAGTGCTTATAAGCAAACTTATAAGATAATTGAAAAATCATCACAAGTTCACAAAATGCCTACTAATAAAGTACGCGGCGGTATGCAACGATGTGGTTCTGTAGCATTCCAAATTACTCTTGGAAGGTCCGCTATGCTTTTCCATACTGACCTCTTTTTCTGGAGAGGGGGGAATGAGAAGCGAGTGAGATAAGGAGGATAACTGCCCTTCGGTTGTAAGACCTTGCATCCTTAGGAACTTTTAGTCTTGTCCTGTCTTTATACGGATAGTTGTTGGATTCAGCAAAGTACCCGCATGGATAAGATTCAGCCCACCACAATGCAGGATATTTAGCCCGCATATCCTTTCAGTTTAACATACTACATGGATTGAAAAGAAACCTAGCCTCCCAGAAGGGAGCCGCAGATGGATCTATTATGTATATAATATAACCATATAAATGCCCAGGAAGTAAAAAGAAGTCGCCAAATGAATGTTTTCTGTTTATAGTTTTTAGCGCTTCCGCATAACCTAGTTAATGATTCTAGGAAAAATTTATATCTTGAAGTCTAATGGAGTTGCATCGTCTGTTTTCCTCCAAAGTGCAATTTCGGTGCTTGTTCTCTCTTCTACTATATTGCTAGTTGCATTAAATGCATTGCTAGAATTTAAACTTGAAAATAATAATTGTTCAATAGAAATGTAATAAATTAGAAAGTCGTATGAGGGTTTCACATCAGAATTTTTACTTTCTCTCACTCCAAGTAAGAAAGAGGAAGTATCAGACCAGAAGAGGATCGCGACAGATTTTTGAAATTGATTTTGCACCGTGAAAAACATATTTCGGCGTCACCTGAATTTGGGAACGGTCTTGTAGGTGTATGTGGTGTATGTGTCACCACAGAATATCTCAAAAAGAAAAGTCTCAAAAAAAAGCACAAACTTGGTATTCCATTTAGGTACTACTTACTACCACCGCATTAGACATGAAGATTTTGGGCAAAATCCATCAACCAAAAATTCAACGAACTTTACTGAATGATTTATTTTTCCAGTTTTTCGTGATTTTCTCGATAACGGGTCCAATGATTTTCTTTAAACTTCACATACTATCTACATACATAAATACCTATCGCTATTATTAGAAACATTCTCCCCGGGAAAATTGGTTTTTCTGAGGGATTTTTTGGGGGAACAATAGCGTCATGCTTTCCTCTGAACTACCACCAGTATGATGGACGGTTTTTTCAACACCAAGAAAATCAGTTACAGCGATTTTGTTTAAACTTGGAATGCTTGCAGCATAGATAGAAACATGTCACTTTCATTTGGAAACATTTTTCTAAAAAAAAAAAAATCGGATTTTAAAGGAGGATTATCAGTTTGTTTAAAAATTAAATTTGCACAAGCTTTCCCCACCTCCATTTTTTTATGGGCAGCCCAATTATATTTAATAACGTTGCAATCTTAAAGACAATTTCGTGATTCGATTATATTAATAATTAGAGTAAGAAATAGTCGTGTGAGCGTTTCACACCAGATTTTTTTTTTTCTGTTTATATGGTAGGCAAAAACACCTGTCAGGTACTCCAAAGCTGGAATATAAAATAAATAACCTATAGAAAAGAAAAAAAAAAGTAAATATAAAATATTTATATAATTTATTTTCGCTATCATTAAAAAACAACTACTCTTACTGTATTGTTTTTGTTTTGCCGTAACTCCAGTTGGGGAAAAAGAGCCTCTGCAAGATTTATTAGCCAATCATATCGTGCTATAGCAATTAACTAGAAGAACAACAACATTACGAGATGCTGGATTGTATTATGGGCTGAGTTCTTAGAGTAAGATACCAGTGGGTATTGTGGGAGAGATGGTCCTAACAAGGTGGTGGAAAGAATTACATTGAACACAGATTTAATGCTCGGCTGTGGAGCCTTTTATTGCAATGAATTATGACTTTTCGCGTGATACCGCTTATATTGACTACTGTTGTTAAAAATAAAAAAATATAACTGCAACTATAGAATTTACGTTTTTAAGTTTGTACCCCCTCCCCCCAAATTACAACAACTGAGTGTGCGCAAAAAAAATAAGCCTAAACAAAAAAAAAAAAAAAAAATTATATCGATTTACTAATAGAGAAATCGCAAGTTTTAACTGGTTAACTAAAACTAGCATTTAACCTTTTTAACGTTCTTCTGTTATTTATTTATTTATTTTTTTTCTTTCTTCTAAAATGATTTATCGATTTTATTTTTTTCTCTCTTTCGTTTCTTATGTACCCCATAGCATAGTGATTTTGTAAAAGAGTAAATTATAGCGGCCACTCTATGGGAAAGGAAGAGAGACAGAGAGATTTGTAGACTTTTAGAGGAATTATAGTCTTTTGATGTCCATGATTGTTTTTATTTATTTATCGATTATTATTATTTTTTTTTTATTAAGATAATTTATCGGACACGATTACGTCAACGATAACATATGGATATAGAGATTTTTGAAAAAAATTTATTAATAAAACTGGGTCACATGATGAAATAACATTTTTGTTGTTTTTTCTTTTTTTAGAATTTAAAAAAAAATTGGTGTGAAACACTCACACGGCATTCTCTTATTCCACATAATACGTAGTGGACATATATATGTATCTGAGTGGACTATGTGCCCCCTCTGTCAAAAAAAAAAAGATATAGCGTCAATTTAAATTTAGGCAGAACTGAGAGGTTTCCCAAAAACCTTAAAAATAATATTTTTTTGGAAAATCTTTTAAATAAAAATGATATATTTTTATCTGAGCAATAAGCATTTCAAGTATAAAGAAAATCGTTGTAGCCGTTCTTGAGAAAATCCCAAGAAAAACTCGCAAAACTATTCTGTAAAGTCGCATTTCCGGTTAGCTGATTTTCTTCAAATTTGGAATTCTATCAATGCTTCTATTATATTAGGTGGCAGGACCACTGAAGTGGCACTTTATAGAAATATGTAAATACTATAATAACGTTACCATTTCCTCAGAACCCCCCCCCTAAAAAATCAATTTTCCCGGGAAAATATATAATATAAAAGTTATATACGTATTTATATGTGTGTAGAAGTATATGATATTTAAAAGAAAATTGTTGAAGCCGTTCTGGAGAAAATCGCGAAAAACTGAAAAATACAAAACAAAAAAACAAAATTCAGTAAAGTCGAACATCAGGTTGATGAATTTTGTCCGAAATCTTCGTGTCAGATGTTGGTGTTAAGGCGCTCATGCGCTTGCACGTACTCCGGTAGGGGGGGGGCGACCTGTATTTCCGGTGAAAAATGGTTTCAAAGTAAAATGATTGGTATTTGTGTGTGTAGATAGTGTAGGAAGAAAACCTTGATTGAAAACCTTGGTAAACTGGAAAAGTCTTAAATTGATTTTCTCGCTTTTGTGATATTCTGTTTATAAAAAAAACGAAAACTATTTGAATAATTTCCGTCCAAGAGCGAAAAAATAGCAATTAATAATTCTAACAGTGTATTATCTCTAGGGGCACAAACATTTATCACAAACATTTATTTATGTTGTAAAGAAATATTAATCAAAATATGAGACGAATATATATATATTAATCGCAAGAGGCGAAGTTGCATCCACTCCTATAATTCCAATCGATTAAATTCAATATATTTCGATATATGTCTTGTTATTTATCAAGAATATACGTATAAAGTTGTAAGAGAATGTTAACAACTTCTATAATACGAAAAAATATAACGTTCTGAGATAAAATTAAGACTATATACATGATTTATATTTCATCTTAAAAGTTATGACTCAGTAGAATAGAAAATGAAAACAGTAAAAATTAACTATAGTAAATTATCTAGCAAAACTTGTATGAAATTGACAACAAGATAAAATTGCACTAAAACAAGTCTCGAATGTGCATTGATGCTAATCTCTAGTAGAGACTTACATATATGTAAGTCTATAGTGTAATAAACTAATAATCAACCTGACGTCTCTCTGCGCATACCTGGTAACTGTCGGACTCGACCTACAGGAGCGCTGTAATACCTCAGTCTTTAGTTGTTTTTTTTTTTAATTCTTGTTTTAATATATTTAAATTTTAATACACATTAAATGATCAAATAATGTCGCTACTATTAACTGTATGTTACTTATGATAAACAGATGGTTGTAGGTTTTTTATTTTTTGCTTGAACGACAATGCGGGTAAAATAAATATATTTACTATCTCTTACTAATAAGATGAAGTACACTAGGTATTTTCGAAACTGAGTTTTCACCGGAAATATCTGTTATGACGTCATCTGGATACGAAGAAATTATTATCTGGTGTGAAACATTCACACAACTTTCACTGACTAAATTAATTCAATAATTACTCAATTTTATCAAAAAATTTTCTTTAAAAATTATAAAACATTAAAATGTTTAGTCGAGCTGACCACAAACATGGTAGTGAAGATTTTTACTTGATGTGTAACACTCTACGTACGTCAAACACCAACAAAGGTTATGTAAATTTTAATTTAAACTAACTGTCAGATTCTCCCAAATACTCCTGTAAAATCATTATATTTAGTAAAAAATTACATTTATAACGTATAAAAGTAAAATGTTTCTATCATGCAGCAAGTATTATTCCAAGTATAAAGAAAATCGTTGAAATAGTTTACGAAAAATCCAAAAAAACTAAAAAAATATAGGTGGTAAAAAGCATAACGCTACTATTTCCCAGAACCCCGGAAATCAAATCAATTTTTCCGGAGAAAATGTTTCAAATACAAGTGATAGGTATGTACGTGTGTAGATAGTATATGAAGTTCA
>JAAEAF010006257.1:0-25828 GCA_011037195.1 Triatoma infestans | reverse complement strand
TTCTGGACAGTTACAATCTGAACAGTATGACTGAGGAAAAATAGGCTTGCTGACCTTGAATGCGAAAACACCTTCGGATTCTGAAGAGGAAATGGAGGACACTCGAATTCATCTCCTGATGGACTGCGATCTATCATCAAGAGAAGATTTATAAGCCTAGGCAAAGGTTGGAAATGAGAGAAGTAAATATTAGAATCTCCCTGATTTTGACATTTCTTAGAGAAAAAAAGAAATGGGAGAGAGTAGTGTCGGAGAGGGAAAATGTGGTAAAATGGATAAAGGCCCAACACACACATGTGTTCACAGTACATGTGAAGAAAGTGGTTGGGGGATGTAGAATATGGAGAAGGACCGAAAAAGTACTTTACTCAAGAACCTAGGAAGCAGAATTTGGAAGAGAATCTAGGATTATGTAAATAGATAGGTGTAGGGCGCTCGTCAAAGATGGGGACAGTGATGACAGGAAGTTTTCTGGCAGGCTTTTCACATTGAACTCTATCATCCGGAACATGCAAGTAATAACTCCATTAAATTCATGATTAGAGAATAAAATAATAGATAGAATGTACTATAACCACTGTAAGTTGAACTCACAGGTGTTTAGTCGAGGTGCCAGGTAAAAATAAAAAAATTGTAAACTAACAGTGCCTGGAGGTCACCCCTTATAACCTGCCCTTCCAAAAAAAAAGTGGGGTACCTTTTCTCCCCTTGTTCCAACTATATCAAACGAACAACAGGTAAACTTCCAAAGTTGTGACGCAAAACAACTGTCTTGCAGGTGAATCTGTTCTTGCATAATGTTTGCTTTTCCAAGTTGGGGATTTTAGAATTATTCAAGAAAGGTCTATAGTTTATTTAAATAGAATTTGAGTAAACTTCAGATTGTTTACGTTAAGATTTGTTTACTTTTTTTGGCGTGGGGAGTGTATAAATCTGTTTAAAAAAAAAGTGCTTTTGTTTTACATGAAAACATCGATATGTTTCTCACGTTCTATCGAGTCATAAATTGAATTCCAATTCCAGTTGGAAATGAAAAGTCTAAAGAATCGTAATTCCTAATAACAAGTCTTGACCACTTTTAATTCTTCCATTACTTGGGGTAATGTTCACAGCTCATTAAACCAAATAATATTGTCTTTGTTATATAGATATCTTACCCGCATTATTACTCAAATTATATAGTTATATAGTTATGTTACTTAATGTCCTTTTATATTAATTATTATATATAATAGCCACCCTTTTTTTTAAGTGCCTTTTTTTCTGGAAAAACTTGCCGGAAATGTTAAGTTGCTATAAGAAAGAGTATGGAGGGTGATTAGAATTAAGCTGCCATATAAATAAAAAACTCTCTCTTACTGCAGTTAATGAATATTGCATTCAGACAGATTTTTGAAACTGAATTTCACTTGAAACTACATGGTTTCAGGTGCATGAAAAAGTGTGTTTTAGAATTATATGTACTTATTTTAAACAGCGTAACCGAAAAAGGAAAACTTGCAAGAAAATCCGACTAGATTGTCTCCCTCCCCCTGGGCATCACCACAGGATCTCCTAAAGTGAATTCAGTCAAAATCCTTCATGTCTTTGTACAAATCGCTCTCACATATCATATTTCTGCTAATACTGCTGAGATAGTTTAATCTTCTAATTCAGAATACTCACCAACTTTCGTGAAAATACCCCATCATAAGATATAGCGATGCGCAGGGGATACTTGTTCCATCTAAAAGAAGGACGTGAATCCATATTCTGCTGGTATCCGAAAGATAACAATTTCGCCAAAGAAATCTCTGGCTCAGTACGTTAAGGTATTGTATGACCTCAGTAGGCATGATTTTATATTCCTCATCTACATAACTGTATGAAGATGTTTGAATCTGCTCAGAGATTAAGAAACGTTAAGAGCACTAAATTCATCAGTCTTCAATTCTAAATTGGAATATCCTAGAAGATTTGGAAAGAGCTATCTTCCTCCAATGATATCTGCAAATATGATTATATTGGAATCTTTGGATGGAGATGGATGGGGTAGCAAAATAAGGCGACTCTCTCTCACGTTCACTACTCCAGGACCTAACAATGGCAAGTCATTGGACACCTCTCTCTTCAGCAGCTTCCAGGATGTAGAAAACTTTTACAGCTTTCATCCTTATGAATGAGATTGATGGGTAGTTCGCACCCGAGAACACTGACTGGGAAGTAGGGGTCAAGCAGAAGTGATAAAGAGATACTGTATGGTCTTTCACGGATTTCTTTGACTTACTTTCTTTGAATAACTTGGTTGTGCATTGCAACATTGTAGTTTATGAAGAAATCTGTGTAACAAATACAGCTTCTACCGGATATACCTTTGCTTGGACCAGTAATGGTTATTATCCAGTAATTTCGAACTACTTTGAATATTAGACTGGTACTAGATTTCCATTCAAGATCCAGCTTGCTATTGTTGTAGTTTATATAATGTTTCTTTTATTTGTGACTTTAAACAGCTCAGAGTTGATCCCCATAGACAGAAATTAGGCCCTAATTCCAGGATTTCAATAAAAAAATTTCATTAATTCTAATGACAGATTGCTGCATCCTAGTAATATGAAAACTGCAAACATTTAAATTAAAATTGGACAAATGCAGTTTTATATCTATTTTTTAAAAAAACACTAGCGTCTAAAATTAACTTCAGACATTTGAGGGAGGCAAAGAAGAAAAAAGTAAACTAGAAATAAATAAATTTCGGTAAAGCACTTAAAAGGATTTAGTGTCAGCACATTATCAAGTGCTTTTTAAGTGCCTCGTGCCACGTGTAACTTATATATATACATATATAGTGGGGTGGGGAGATTGTAGTAAAATACTTAAAGAGACGAGACATCAACTTTGATGAGGTAAAAAGGCCCATAATCTTGTTCGGATCGGATTTTTTTTTGACCCGTATTTTATTTGGAGGGGTTGAAGGATGGTCTTAACTCTCCTCACCATAATCCGATCGAATAATTCTACACAAAAAATACATTAAGTATAATATTAATAGTGATTCTAGATGTTCAAACACTTACCGGCTCCTAATTTTGGCCAAAATGGATCCTCCAAAGGCTCTTCCGGTTCTGGACTGTTATTTTCTTCTGTAGATCCGGAAGGCATTGTGTATTTTTGTTTTTTGTTTTTTTTAATTTATTTACACTATACACTAAACCAACCTAATCACCTGATGATGCAAAACAAAACAAAAAAAAGAAATGTGATAATGTATTTGTATATAATATGATTATATATTTACTTCATTTTATTTCAATTTTAGATTATTTGTGTGTCCAATAATTTCGTTGCTTTAAAAATATGTCACTTGAAAATTTGTTTTCTGGAAATTTTAATAAAAACGTAATTAGCATAAATGTAGAATTTATTAGAAAACTGTGGAATATTAAATGTTACAATAAGCCTAACTTTGCTGAAATTGGCAAATTATGTTTCTAGTAATTACTTAATGATTGTGTACTTGTTTTTGGTGCCCTCGATGTTATAAACCGGAAGTTTGGGATTTAAACAAAAAAATCACTTAACTACACAATTTTCTAATTGACAAATTTCCTTCAAACTTATCAAAACTAATCGATTATTTGACCTTAATATTATTTATCGATGTTTTGGGGGTAAAAGCTACTTAATGTAATTGTATGATTGTTCAGCAGACAAAGAGCGCTTTGATCAATTCCAAATTTAAAGATGCAGTTTACTCTAAACTTTAAATTTCAGCTTTCTCATTATCATCCCTAAATTCAGTTTTTCCAGGTGAAAATCTGATGTGAAACACTCACACGAGTTTCTCTTACTCCAAATCCATGTGGACGTGGTTTTGTTTGGCAGGTGGTAGGGAGAACAAAAGGACTTCTCCCGCGCCAAAGTTCTGACGATTTTAGTTCAGGATTATTGCGTCCAGGGAGCATAAAGGCCTCACCAGGAAATACATGTTTTGTGTTACATTGAGGATGAAAAATCAACATGTGTACCAACAAAATATCCAAAAAATGAAAAAAAATTGCTGGTAGCTCAAACATGAAATTCTATCTGGATACAACCTGCCGCATCTGATGCGATAGTTTCGGACGACAAAATCCATCAACCGGAAGTTGCAAATTACAGGTTTTTCATGATTTTTCTCGAAAACGACTCCATGGATTTTCACTTTTATTGGTAAAATTTTCCCGGGCAAATTGACTTTTGGGAGTTCTAGGGAGGAACAGTAACGTTATGCATTCCGATATAATGTATGGTTTTACCAACGAGATAATGTTAATATACGAGGCATGTCCAGAAAGTAAGTGTACTGGGGCTTTCACGGCCGGAGGGATTTTGTTTTCGACATGTTGGCTATACTGTCGTGCAGCCTGATTCCTCCCCTCCGCAACGAGACCGGTTCGAGTTCAGTACGTTGAGAACTGTCGAGGCGACAATACGTTTCGTGAAAAATGTCAATCCAATCTCCCGCCAAGTGTGAAATATTCAAGGTCGGGCAAGAGTTTTTGAGACGCTTCATTACTGGAGATGAAACTTGGGTTGCATAATACACACCTGAAACCAAAAGGCAGTCTCAACAGTGGTGTCACACCTCTTCACCCTCTGCCAAAAAGTTCAAAACCACAATTTCATCCAAGAAAATCATGGCATCCGTGTTTTGGGAATGTCAAGGCATAATTTTAATTGAATATATGCCTCAAGAGGAGACCATCAACTCTGCAAGATACTGTGAGACGCTAAAAAAATTGCGGAGCGCGATCCAGAACAAAAGGAGAGGCATGCTGACAAAGGGAGTCTGCCTGCTGCACGACAATGCCAGACCACACACTGCTCGCCTCGTTTAAATGGGATGTCCTGAACCATCCCGCGCATTCCCCGGACCTAGCACCTTCAGATTACTATCTCTTTACCTCCCTGAAGCTGCACATGGGTGGAAAGAGGTTTTCAACCGACGAGGAAGTGAAGGGGAGGTGGAGAAGTGGACGAAGGGGTTGGCGGGAAACTACTTCGAGGAAGGCATCAAACGATTAATACCCCGATTCACCACCTGCATTGACCACCTGCAATGATGATTCACCACCTGCAATGGTGACTATATCGAAAAATAGCTTACATATGTACTAATGTAACCAGGTAATTTTTTTGTTCAAATAAAAATTTTTGAAACCTACAAAAAATTCAGTACACTTACTTACTGGACATGCCTCGTACATTAGAAACATATACATAGAATACCAAACTTGAAGAAAATCAGTTAATCAGAAGTGCGCCTTTACAGAATAGAATTGTGAGTTGTTCACTTTATTTTAGAATTATCATTAAAACGGAAAACGGTTTACAACGGTTTCCTTTAAAACTGCACAGAAAGAAACGTATCACTTTTATTTTAAACATTTTTCCGAAACAAATTGCTCTTAGAGGGGGGTTATTGGAGGTCTGTCAATTAGATTTAAATGGAAACTACACAAATATTGTTAGTTTTGACAGAGGGCGCTCCGTGTTCATGTTTGCTCATGTTTAAATACACGTTTAATTGAGTACGGAGAATGTCGTGTGAGTGTTTCACACCAGCTATTTTTTTAATTTTCTTCTTCGTAAAGCGACAATTTAAGGAACAAATATTTGTGTCTAAATGTAATTAAAATCGATTTCCATTTGTTAGGAATCTGTTTTTTTCTTATTTTTTTTCTTTTCTTTAATTATTTTATTTTGATCATTCTAAACGAAAAACAAACACCAAAGATAATTAATTAATTTAATTAAAAAAAACAAAAAAAAAACTGTTTCTTAGATAAAATGTCACCGACAGTGACTTACTTAATTAAGTAGTAAACTTTATTACAGATTTGCAACTTTAATTAATTAATTTCTATTAAATTAAAAATCAACAAAATAGAATAAATTTCTATTTACTTCTCTTAGATCATTTTTTTTTTAATTTTAATTTAGTCATCAAATGATGGCAGTTAATTAATGATTTTTTATTTATTTTTTTTTTACTTAATTAAACATTATGTTTTAACAGCTGATGAATATTTTTCTAAAAACAAAGGTGAAGGTAATTTCAAATAAATCAGCTGTTTTGGAAATCGCTTAAATCATTAGATTTCTTTGACATACTCGTTACTTTAAGAAGAAATATTGCCATTGCTATCAAATTTTCCAAATTATATTTTCCTGGTGAACCTGTATGTTACAAATCCCTCTCCCTCGCCACACAAAAAAAAAAATCTGTTGTGAAACACTCGACTTATTTTTACTCCTTTCAAATTCAATTATGGCCCAGTGGAGCGGACTAAAAACACTTATTTTCCTACGCCAAGATTTCGGTTATTCAGCCATTCTTGTAAGTTAGATAAGGCACAAGTGCTAGAACCATATATTATATTGAATTGGAACTTTATGATAGATAAGCTCACCTTGCTGGTGCCTTCCAGAGCCCCCAAAACATCAATTTTTCCCAGGAAAATATTTCAAATAAAAGTGATAGAGATTCATTTGTTTAGATAGTATACTAAGTTTAAGGAAAATCGTTGTAGACTATTTTCGAGTGGAATTATTGCTGAACTTCATGTCAGATACAGTGTGGCAGTACCTAGGCAGAATACCAAGTATTTCCGATGTTTTCATTTTTGAGATATTTACACACACTCATACAGACGTGCACTACACACACACACACACACCAGAGAGACCATTCGCGAAAAGCATTTATTTCGAACTCGGCGGACCTCAAAACATATATTTCCGGTGAAAACTGAATTTGGAAAATCTGACATGATCGCAGTTAGGATGTAAGAGAAAGTGGTATAAACGTCAATTAAAATTTAAAATTTTTTATAAATATTTAATGGAATAACTCTTACATTTCTCTCAATGCGTTGCGGAAAAAAAAAACACCTTTAAGAAAATAGAAATTAGAGGGAAAAGTAAAGTAAACAAGACGAAAATAGAAACAGAAAAGTTAGTAAGGTCTGAACAAAGATAAGCCATGAAAACTATGACAAGAAGCAGTTTTGTTAAAAGTTTAATTTGCTTCAATGTAATATTTAATATATAAATATTTTTCTTATTAAATACATTAATAATGTAAGAAAGTATACAAACAGAGAAGGTTAAAGTTTACTTTTAACAATCCAATTTTTATTATAATTTTACGATCTGTATTTAGGTCAAAATTTTTATTAAAATGAACCAAGTGGTTTTTTGTTGTTTTTTTATGGCAATAACTAGAAATATTAATAAGTGAAAAAGAAATAAAAATAAATAAATAATAAATAAATTCTACATGCCAAGCAAAATAACTGCTTTGTTATTATTCAAGCAAAAGAATTCAGTGTTATGGGAATCGAACTGTAAAGTTCAATCAGTATCATCATTAGTTATAAATAATTGTTATTACTTTCTCTTACTCCTAGGAAGAGAATGTACTGTAATCATGAGAAATTTTCGATATCGAATATCCCCCCCCAAATGGTTTTGTGTGTGTGTATATGTGTCTGTGAACAGCACAGCTCAAAAATGAAAACTTACAGAAAGTTCAAAATTGACATTCCGTAAGGGTAACCACCATGGGATCCGACAGGAACTTTAATTAACTATAAATACAAAGAACTAAAACCTTTATTTTATTTGATAGATTTCTCTAGGAAAGCTCCATTTTATGGAGCTTTTGGGGAGTGGGGCGTGGTTATTTCTTTCCACTAAAGTATGATTGTAGTTTATTATTACAATGGTATCATCTAAACAATATTAATTAGAGCAAAATATATTATAATAGTCGTGTGCTTGAAGAAAATCGGTTGACCGGAAGTGCGTTTTTACTAAAATTATTTCAATTTTCTACGAATTTATCCATAAAAACATCGATGGATTCTATAAAATTTGTTACACCAGCTATGTATACAGTGACGTATCACTTTTATTTGGAGCCTTTTTTCCAGAAAAAGTTCATTTAAATGAAATTTTGGAGGTGGGGGAGTGTATGATTTCCTCCAAAAAGTAATTTTATTAAGTTTACATTCTCCAACTGATATAAAATTGAAGACAAGTAGTGAACATTTAGTACAAATTATAAGTTTGAAGATAATTGGTCAGTTATATATAGTTGTGTATTCTGCAGTAAGGGAAAGTCGTGTGAGTGTTTCACACCAGATTTGTTTGTTTGTTTGAGGAGTATAATTTTAATTTAGAATGAATAAAAAATATGAGGAAGTATCAATTTCTGATATTCTATCTTGGTGTCGCAACTCCTGTTAAGAGGAAGAGGGATGGGACACTATCCCAGAAAGGTATCTCTTTGGGTACCCAGTTAAAAAAAAACGGCTACATTTACTTTGACCTCTCTAGGTTATTTCTAACAAGGATTATTGGACCTGCAATGCTGGAGAAATCATCACAGATTTTCTATTTCCCATGGCACTCCCTGGCTTCATTATTTCATCAATTTGCTTCTCTGAAGTTCGTCAATTTTTCAAGGATTTTGAGCTAGTTGTGAGAATTTGTACAAAACAAAGCCAGGGCACAAATTTGCGACTTTCTGAGTTATGAATATTGAATGGTTTTTATCAATACAACACTCTCTGAAGACGAGCGTTCACCCTTTAACCTGAAAAGGGTCGATTAGCCCACAAAATAAAGAAGCTATCACTGAAAAATAATCTCTGCTGAATTAAACCATTTATTCATATTTGCCTGTTTTTTTTTAATAATGAAATTTTTTTTATATAATTTAGCCATTAAATGATAATAACAAATAGCACATCAACAGCATACAGATATATATAACGTCTAATTAAAATTAGTAATAACTAACAAAAGAAATAATAATAAAATCTGAATTTATAAGCATTATATCTGCTTCTATGTAGTTGGCATTGAACTGATAATTCATTAGAAAAGTATTAATAAATAATAAGTAATGTAACCTTGAAATGAATTCAATATGAACACCAGGAGAGGAGGAAATGACTTATTGATAAAATTGTAAAAATGGAAAAATTATTTTAATTTTTTATATTTTAATTATTGATCTTTTTTTTTAAAAAAAACAAAAACAAAATGCAATAATTGTTGCATGCGAAATTGAAGTATTTCAATACAATAATTAATTGACGTGATTAATTGATTAAAATGATATAGATGTTTGATTTTAGTATCGTACAGAATATGATTTCATTCGGAAATTTGAATTTTTGGGTTCATTATAAGGATATTTATAATGTTTACAGTGTTCAATGGCTTGCTTCAGGAGTAATGCTCTTACAAAATAATGCTAGCTCCGGGAATAAATCTAGGTTTACCTACGGGAATGTATCCCATTCCACTTGATTTAGACCAGGGAAAACAATGAGGACCCCATTTCTTTTGATGAAATTAATGTAGAATAAAAAAGCAAACAAAGACAAAAAATTCCCTAAAGGTTTTAAACAAAACTACCTGTTGCTGCAAGTCCCCAAAAACCTTTGGTAGCTGACCTATACATTCAATAAGAGTTTTATTTAAGTTCCCATTTAAAAAATTGCAAAAACTAAATTGGTGAGAAAATGTTCTCCAAGAAAACTTTGAAATGAACAGTCTCTGATCTCCGAGAACTCATCCTAAAATCAAATTTCCGTAATTCCTAAAATAGAATGTTTTTCTTAAAAGGGATGTTCTAATATTTCAAGATTGTGTACGGATTTCGAATTTGTGTTTTATCTTTTGGACCTGTTATTTTTTGTATATATATATTTTAAATAATAGCGGGAAAACTAATAGAACAAAATTTTTATAAAATTAAATTTTAAACTTTTTTTTAAAGAAGGTCAATTTTTTTTCTTATCAAACGAACAAAGGCCTGGTCGAGCAAAGAATACGAATGTTTTTGAAATGGTTAAACTTCAAAATTGAACAATATTTAATTAAAAAATAATAAAAAAATAAAAACGAAACTATTGGACATTTAGTTAATTAAATAATATTGAACAGTAATTATGTGAAAACAAAAAGAAAAAAAAAATACTGAGATACTTACTATTTACGAAATTATTGTCCGTTTTTTTCTTTTATTATAAAAAATAATTAATGAAATTTCCACTAACCACTAAAAAATAGTAATAATTATTAAACTAACACAAATACACAAACTTAATAAAAGTGCCATAAATTTTTAATCCATCATTTGTTCCAGAAAAATAATACGCACAATTTTGTATACGATTTAAACACTGTTGCAGTCTAAACACGACTGTTTTGTATTTGAATGCCGGCTATTCTCACTTAGTTCAGATAGAGTGAGAGATAGCCGGAGAGAGAGGGTACGATGGAACGAGTGAGATAGACTGCGACATCCCCTCAATATGCCCGGGCACTAGTGTAACGTTCGTGTTTCATATCATCCCCACTACTTTCTACAGAACGAACCGTTCGTTCTTTCGTTCATTGGTTGTTTTGTTCTTCTGTACGGTAGTAATAGAGTTACGCCAACTATTGACACTAGATTGTGCTACACGACTAGTAAGTGTGGGGAGGGGAGGGGAAGTCTAGTCATTAGTTTTCATGTGATGATATTACATTCATGCAAATCGAGATATGATATCGAAGTTATTACTTTCTCTTACTCCTTATTAGAGTAAGTATTGCGATCGCGTCAAATGAGTTTCCACCGGAAATACATGTTTTGCGATCCGCTGAGTGCGAATAAAATAAGTTTTTAGCAAATGGTCGGTATGTGTGTGTGTGTGTGTGTGTGTGTGTATGTATGTGTGTGTCTAAACAAAATGCCTCAAAACCGAAAAAAAAACGCTCTAACTCGTTATTCTGTTTAATACCACCATGGTACCTTGATAAAGGTTTCGGTCAAACTTCCATCAACCGGAAATGCGATTTTACTGAATGTTTTTTTTTTTCAGTTGTTCGTGATTATCTTGAAAATGGCTTCAACGATTTTCTTCAAACTTCCTTTATTATCTATACAGATAAACGCTATCACTTATATTTCAACCATTTTTTCCAGGAAAATAAGTATGGGGGGGCGCGTTCTGGGAGGTCCACAACATGTAGCTTTCCTCTATAAAGTAATATTTAAAATAATTTATGACTCCAGCGCCTACATAATAATATGAAGGCAACAATCAGTTAATCTGGTGCTAGAATACCATTTTTGAAGCGCAAATCGATTACTCGCAAGTGCAACATTACTGAATAGGATCAGAGATATTTTCCGTGATAACCTGCTTCTTTTTGTGGTCATCGATCGGATTCGGGAGTTCGCCCATCAGCACGAAGCGTCAAACAGTGTGATAACATAGATTTGCACAGAACAAATTTAGTTGATACAGTAGATTTGCTCTGTGGAAAACTATTACACACTGTTTGACAAACGCATCCTTGATGATAAGCGAACACCCGAAACCGGTCGATGACCACAAAAAGAAACAGGCTATCACGGAAAATATCTCTGATGCTTTCCAGCTCTGCGGAACCAACAACAGCAATGACTGAAGAGGTTTTTTGGATTTTTTTTTAACTGGCTACAACGATTTCTTTTCACTTAGAATGCTTTTTGCACTGATATAAACGTATCAATTTTCGAACAGATTGTGAGGAATGTTGTCTAGCTTTGGTTAGACTTCGATGTAATCACTTCAATTATTATTTGCCTTTGATAAGATAGTACCCCCACCACTTCTATCTGATTGTGGAAGAGGTTGTTAGGTTTTCTCTATAATGCTGCATAGTATACAGTTCTACCGATGGCAGTTAAGCAAACTAAATATATATAATCAAAATTCTGGCTTTTAAGAAGATTTGTCAATCAGGTCGGTGAAAATTGCAGTATAATGTCTCGTGTGGCTCTTTCATACAGATACTTTTTTTCTTTATTATTAGTAAAAAGGCTTAACTATAGATTGTAAAGATAATTATAGAATAAAGTAAAAAAAGCAGATGACTATAAAGAAATCAGTGGAGAGTACCATACCATATGATATAATTATATTAAACATATGTTGTAGTCATTTCTGGATCTTTTGACAAGTGTTTCTTTACTTTTAATGATAGATTATTTCAAGACTTGAAAAGGTTTCCATCGGCTTTCCATCTAATCGAATAACAATAATTACAACTGTTCTTGAGCAATAATTTGGTAATAATTGATTGAGAGTGGATGACATCTGTCAGGCTCTATGGTGAATTACAAGGAGCGGGGAAGAAATGCTGCTTAATATATGTGATACTAGTTAGGTCCAGGATGATATTAGGCTTCTTAATATGGGAAAAAATATAAAACCAACTTCTGTTAATCAAACTGAGTTAGGAAGGGGATTAGCTGAGTGGTAGCGCGCTGGACTAGTAATGCGGAGGCCTCTGGTTCGAGCCCAGCTGTCCTGCCCTTAGATTTTCTCTTCCTAGGAGCCTCTACAACTCGCTGTCTCGTGATGGAGAGTGTTGTCTGTAACGAGAGAACACTGTCCGAAGGCACTGAGAAGGTTTTTGAAGAATTAGCGTAGAATGTTGAAGCGCGAAATAAAAAAAACTGGGCTAGAATGTAAACAAAGGGAACAATAGCGAAAAAGGAAAAATGCGATCCTGTCAGATTTTATACCGGCAAATTTTATTTGAAACATTTCTTCGTGTAAAATCATTTAAGGGGGTTTTAGGGCTGGGATGGGCTATGTATTCCTCTATGTAATTAACTATGTGCTATCTTAGTGAATTATACAAATTACTATCATCTAAACAAAATTAAGTGGAAATAAATACATTGCCAAAATTGAGAGTTTCAAGAAAATTAGTAAACCGAAAGTGCGTTTTTGCTGAACAGTTTCTTTTTTTCCAGTTTTCTCGATGTTCTCCATAAAAACTCGACGAATTTCATTAAATTTGGTATATAAGTATAAAATTTGTCTATTACCATTTTGTTAGCTGCAATAATAGAAAGTTGTGTGAGTGTTTCACATTAGATTTTTGTTTATAATCAAAGGAGGATAAATTTGTGTAACCTAGGGTCATGGATGGGAGAGAATTTATAGAGCATTTTATTCCGTGAGAAACTTTTGTGGAAGAATAACGTTTTTTGGAAAAAAGTTTCATAAGTTTGTTTAGTAAGTTCTTCGTCTGGAGGAAGGCGATTGATATTTAGAGAAAGCTTTCTTAACCATATTCTTTATTAGGGACAGGATTGGTAGTGGCAGCTGTTGTTAATTTGCTTGTCACAGAAAAATATAGGGATGGATTTGTTTGCTGCGTTAATGGATTTCCGATTTACGTAAGTTTTGATTTATTATATGTGCATTACCTAATTACAAATTTCACATATAACTTAAAATATATACAAATATATCCGAAATATAAATATAAATATCGCACTTCCGGTAAACAGATTTTCTTCAAACTCGTAATTTTGGCCAGACATTAAAATATCGTACAGATGATAGAATCGTAAAAGTGTATATTGAAATGACACTTTTTAGAGGAAAGCCGAACGTCTAAAAACCATTTGCTGTTTTTGAGAAAATATCACTAAAAAAAACAAAACTGGAAAATCTGTTCAAGTATAGCGGTACATCCGGTCGTCGGATTTTGAACAAAACCTTATTGTCGTTCACATCCCCTGATGGATTGCCTAAATAAAATACTAAGTTTGTATGCTCCACACACGCACAGGACCAGTTTCTAAATACCACTTTTTCATACTCAGGTGACCTTAAGAGGTGTATTTCCGGTAAACACTCAATTTCCAAATCTGATATGAACGCAATACTTCCTCTTAACCAAGGAGTAAGAGAAAGTAAAAAACTAAATACAATTTATTTCAACTCAAAATAATAATAATTAGCGCTCTCTCTCTATCTGATCTCTCTCTCTCCCTCTCTCTCTCTCTCTTCACCACTTTGAAATAAAAATGACCTGTAGGTCATTAACTTAAAAAATAAAAAAAAATTAAACTACTTAATCATTTATTTGATTCAGTTAGAATATTTCGTCAAGTTAATATTGTATTTTATAGTATATTATATTATCCATATAGTTTTGAAATAATTATAAAGGCAATGGCAAAAACAAAACAAAAAAACAAAAAAAAAATAAGCTATAAATAAGGCCGTGCTATGAAAAAAAAAAAAAATATAAGAAAAACAGAATTAGTTTGTGTGTGGAAGCTGTAGTGTTGGTTGCTATAGAAATACAAGAGGTAATTATCTGACCTAGTTATGTTCACTTTCATTAAGTTAGTTAACATATCCAAATACACATTGAGAGTGAGAGAGATAACAAGCCCCCCAACTCACCCCAAAACACGAATAGATATTTTACAAAATGTAACGCTATAGTGTATGTGTATGTGTGTGTTTGGTTACACACTAATACATTAACAATAAAATGAAACTGATAAGTTTCAGAGATAACCAATACTTATAAATAACAAAATTAACTATCACCAACCTGCTGACATAATAAAGTTAGTTTCAAGGTTTTACGATTATTATTTTTAAAAAGTAGTTGACGTATCATCGGATCATTTAGTTATTTATTGAGAAAAATAGGTTTTTTTACCTTGTCTTACTCTTATAAGAGGAAGTATTGCAATCATGTTAAATTTTTGAAATTAACTTGATTTTTTTCACGGAAATATATGTTTTGAGGTCCCCTTAGTACGAAAAACGAAATATTTCAGCGATTGGTTAGTACTGTATACATATGTGTATGTGTGTGTGTGTGTGTGTGTGTGTGTGTATGTGAGAACAAAATATCTAAAAAACAAAAAATCGTTGGAAGCTTGGTATTCCGTTTCGGATGGATTTACGACCGAAGCTGACACGAAGCTTTCCTGCAAAAACTTGAAATGCGACCTCACTGAATTTTTCTTCAGTGTTGCGAGATTGTCTCTAAAAGGGTTCTAATAATTCCTCAAACTTTGTGTACTATCTACAATCATAAATACGTATCACTTTTATTTGTAACATTTTCCCCTGATAAACATTGATTTTTTGGGGAGATGTCCCTCTGGGGGAACATTAGCGTTATACTTTCGATTGAAGTATCACATCAGTACAATGTTTGATTCAGCCAAACTACATCAGTAGTGTGTGAATAATAATATCTCAATTGAATAATCGTTGGAAGATCATATTTGGTATTCCGCATGTGACCCCCCAAAGGTTTTTTTTTTTTGCTTGCAGCGCCTTCAAATAAAATGAACAATAATCGGCTACTAAACTAACAATAATAAACACTTGATATGTCTATATCAAGCGCCTATTTGTCTATACATTGTAGTGTTGCGAAATTTGCTACTTCCTTGGGGGGGGGTCATTCTTCCTTTTCGGTAAGTATTTATAAAATTTGACTTTGGTTTAGCCATTTAAAATTACGTTTTGATCTATTTTCGTAAATGTGAGGAGCAGTTGACCGACCACAAGGTAAAAATTGTGCTTTCTCACAAAGATTCGATAAAACTGCAGAAATCACCATTTTTTTCAAGATTTCAAAATGTCTTCCTTTTTCAACTGGAACTACTTGATTTCCAGAATGATTAAATTTTGAAACTGGAGACATAGGACTTCCTAAAATATATTCTTATTTAGAGAAAAATTGTCCAGCAACAAAAAAATTTGCTGCTTCAGGAGTAACTGTCCATGTGAACAATAAAGATAACAATTAATAGATCAAGATTAAGTGTTAAACATATTTGTGCAATTATAAAGACTGTTTGCTCTCTGCCATTAAATTCTAATATTTGGAAATGTTTAGGCAAATGTCCGGCTATAAAGATTAATGTGTTGAAAGAAATGTAATAATAAATAATATAATAATGATTATACATTATTAAACTAAAATGTAATTGTTGTGGTTAGATCTGCATAGCTGGAAAGCATCAGAGACATTTTCCGTGATAGCCTGCTTCTTTTCGTGGTCATCGATCGGTTTCGGGCGTTCGCCCATCACCAGGATGCTTTTGTCAAACAGTATAACATACATTTGCTCTGTACAAATGTCCGAAAACGGTCGATGACCACAAAAAGAAGAAGGCTATCATCGAAAATGCCTCTGATAAAATGTAATTATTTCTATTCTTTAGCTACGAATTCAAATTTATATATATAACTTGCATAATTTTTAAATTATCCGATACCAGAAGCATTGCTAGAACTTTAAATTTGTGGACGATATTTTTTTTTTTAACTTGGAATACTAAATGCACAGATATAAACCTATCACTTCAATGTGTGACATTTTCTTGAAAAAAAAAAAGAATTCATTTTTAATTAGTTTTGCGGAATCTGGTGTCGATAAATTTCACATATTGTATGAGGTTGGTTTAAAACAAAAATTCGTCAGCTATTTGAATGCCAGGTCTAGTGAGCAAGATATCAATGGGGTAGGTCTCCTACGAACAATGAGGTTTATATAGAGAAACTGGGCTAAGCAACTGGAGTAATCTGTTGCAGAAATGAAAAGTCAGGCACAGAATAAAAAGAATCAGTAGATTGGGATGATGTGCCTCGCAGGCGTCAGGGAAATATGTAGAAGAAGTCATTGTTTGTGATCATCAATAATCGTTTTAGATATATTTCACGCATAATCAATGGGGACACCTCACACTGACTCAGATTCTGTATGAACTTTGTGCTAGACGAAACACACTGTTTGTTAGGAGACATCCCAAAGATGTTCAAATGCCCCTAGCTAACATGGGGGAAAAAATCTGTCTGTTATTTTCCAGCACTATGGACCCAAACATCCCATTCAAAAATACAAAAAAAAAAATAAATAAAAAAACACCACCTACAGTATGTATACAAAAGACATACTAGCTCATAAAAAAATAGGCCTATAACATACGTAATATAAATAGAATACGCTCACAAACAAACACACACACACACACACACACATACATACATACATACACTTGTTTCTAATGCCCTAGTATTTTTTATTTATCGCTCCAAATCTGGTCTTCTTGTATCCTCCTGCAAGGTCGCTTTAGCGTTATTCAATTTTGTTCTTATTCTCTCTCTCTCTCTATCAAAAGTCCTTTACGTAGGCGTAACAGGTATTCGTATAAATTAAACACTAATAATGATTACTTGCATAAATCAACCGCCTTTATGAGACACACACACACACACATACACACACATGTGAACGAATTGCCTTTATTTTAATTCTTTGGTTTGTTGTCGATTAAAACACTGGTTGGTTTACGCTTAGTTGAATGCAATTTTATGCAATTCTATGACTGACTTGGTTTTTTTTTTGCAGCATCTATATTTATATAAGTTATGTGGAAAAATCTATGAGTAATGGAAGAAATGAGTCGTTTACATATTGTTACGTGATACGCCTAACACTTCTGGGACTAATAACTCCTTATTAGTCTAGAACTAAAAGTGGTCAATACTTCAACGAACCTCTTTATTTATTAACTTCAACAATGGAGATCAACTAAACATTCAACACACAAGACAAAAGTTCATCTTTTAAATTGACGAAAACTTAACGTATATATATGTATTTCCATAATCTTGGATCATGATTTCCTGTTCTTTCAAAAGTCCTTTACTGAACAAGGACTTTAAAAAAAAATAGAGTGCTGACACCTGTCTTTTAAATAAATAAAATTAATTAATTCAAATAACAGATTAATTATAACTAATTAATTGACACCATTACATATGTAGATATGTACAGAAGATTATAGCTCACACATAAACAATAGATTATAACTCCACCTATATAATGCAACCTTCGGTAAATTATGTATGTATGTCTGTTACTTCGGCCTACCCGACCCAATCATTCCTTTTTTTTTAATATTAGTATTATGACCATTATTTAAAAAACACCAACACAAATCCAAACCCACGGCGACCACCTTACTTCTTCGTCTGTTAACAAACAACTAAAAAAAACTATTTCACAATGTGTCGTAATTTTAGGCGGTACCATATCCATACAACTAGAATTCGTATTTTCTATATTTTTCTGCATGCTAAAAATAATAATGAAAATAAATAAATAAAAATTGGCAAAATGGTTGATTTTATTTATTTATGTAAATATTTCGCGCTATGTTTTATCATTTTTATATGTGTCCATTTGTATGTGTGTATGCATTGAATTTATACTTATTTATGTGGATTTAATTTCTTGAAACCTACATCGTTGCACACCTTTATCTTTATTTCTTCTCATTCTCTCTCTCTCTTTCTAAAATTGTTTGGTGAATTTACACCTGTTTTATTTATATCAAAAATACCTTCAGCCATAATACCTGTGGATATAGATATATGAAAATGTTTCAACATATTTTTTCCTCCATGTTTAAAGTAATTGTTTATTACACAATTGTAACGGATATTTTGGGGGGTTGGACATAAGACAAAATACTGAGGTTGAATAAAGTTACGACTTGCTATAGCAAGTTAGTACTGTTTGTATTAACTTTTGCATAATAAATACTGAATGGATTTTACACTGTAATATTTTGGAGTGAGAATATGGCAGTGACAAGAGAATGACAGACTGACCGGCAGAGTGACGGTGTGAGAACGAAGTACGTTGAACGTTGACGGTTGACGGTGGCTAAATAAGCGGAAATGAGAGTATCCTTTTTATGCAGCCTGTACTCTCTTTAATTTCTTCTTCCAGCACCCAAATGCTCTCCTTAGTTTGCCCCCTCTACGAGCTTGAAGTAGAAAGAAATGTGGTTAACTTGAGGTAGGGAGTGATTAGGCCCCTTCATTCGGTCTATTACATAATCATAGAATAATTTTAAACAAAAGCAACAAATATGCAAATTATTTCTAGTCCATCTTCTCCTGAAAGACACAATAAAGTTTGGTTTTTGGTTAGAATAACTTTGAAATCTTTGCTTGTAAAAATAAAAACAAGGAAATAAAAATTTGGTGTGAACCCTCAACGACTTTTTCTTACTGTAATTTACTATAGACAGATTTCTTTGTAAGTTTTGTTAAATTTAACTGTCCATTGAAAAGAAAGAGCTTAGTTTGGGAAAGAGTAGGGGACATGTTTCTTGGAACATGGTTCGCCTCTTACAACATCCTGGACGGGAGCAGGTCCAACTAAAGTATTTTACTTGAAAAAATGTTTCAAACAGAAGTGATAAGTCTATATGAGGGGCATCTTCTCGGGGTGTTCAAGTCGTTCAGAGAATGCCCAAAATTTAAAATTTTTCGTTCTTATTGTAGTTTATAATGGATGTGAGTATCAATTATACTTTCTAATATCTATTAATGAGAACAGATTGCTTACTAACAGCAATTTTTTTTACTTGGGTTAAAGAACACCTAACTTTGACCACCAGGACTCGCCACCGATCGATATAAGTAAAACCGAAAAACTTGTACACAAACACATCCAACAACACACACACACACACACACACACACAGACGATTGGCTAAAAACATTTTGTTTTCCTCAAAACATGTATTTCCGGTGAAAACTTAATTTCTAATATTTCAGACGATCCCAATACTTCCTCTTAGATTGGCGTAAGAAGGAAAAGAAAATTTATTGATTATAAACTGTAACAAACAAATCTTTCAAATAACACTCAAAATGTTTAGATATTTAATGTCATAGTGTAGGTGTATATTAAATTTATTATTAACAAGGGTGTAGCGCCCGGCCCCACGTGGTAACTAGTAAAGGTGAAAGCTCTCCTACAAGTATGAATCATAAAGTTGTCTGTGAGCACAGTTGGTGCTATCTTTGTTCATATTTGGTACTAAATTCCACGACAACACTGCCAGCGCACCCAATGCTGGCACCAAAGAACTAAATACTAGTGCCTTATTTAATTTCACTTTTTATTTCTATACGAAATATTGAAGCCAATGATGTAACTCTATTAATTACTTTTTTTATTTTCAAGTTTTATGAAATCGATATTAGGTTTCCAAAAATATATTCAATTATTTTTACCATCTCTTACAGCTGCAAGACTGTCCTTTCAGGTAACGCACCTAAAATTTTCCAGGAAGCTTGATATTTGTAGCGTCCTAAGACACCATGGTGCTATCTATGATTCTACCATCTAGATAATAGAAATAATGCTAGAATTCCACAAGAAAATTTCGAAAAAATCTAGCAATTTTCTTATGGGTTTTTCTTTAATCTTATCATATTATAGAATAAATCTATCATATTTATTCTTTTTAGTGAATTATGGCGAGAAGCTTGAAACATTAGGATTGTGATCAACTGTAAATTGCGTAACCAATATTTTTGAGGATTCATGTGACACTTATTCCATATGTGTTCCATCTTATTCAATACTGGGAATGTCTTAAAAAAAAAAAACTGGTGTGAAACACTCGTACAACTTTCTCTTACTGCAATTCACAAAATTGTAATTGCCAAATTTTATAGTTAGTATACCAAATTTAATGAATTCTTCGGTGTTTTTATGGAGAAAATCGTGAAAACCAAAACAAACTGTTCAGTAAGAACGCACTTCCGATTTACTGATTTTGAAGGTCCCCTCAATACGAAAAAATTGTCTTTAGTGAATGATCTGTGTGGTCTACGAGTATGTGTGTGTGTGTGTGAATTATTGTAACAGGATATCTCAAAAACAAAAAATCGCAGGAAGTACAAATTGGTATTTTTTTACTTTCTCTTACTCCTAGTAAGAGGAAGTATTGTAATCGTGTCAAATTTTCGATATCCGTTTTGAGGTCCCTGAGTCCAAAAAAGTGGTTTTTAGCAAATGGTCTGTGTGTGTGTGTGTGTGTCCGTGTGTCCGTGTGTGTGTGTGTGTGTATGTATGTATGTGAACAGCATAGCTCAAAAACGAAAAACAGTAGAAAGTTGAAACTTGATATTCCGTTTAGTATCACTGTGGGATCTGACACTACGTTATCTGTCAAAATTCCTCAACCGGAAGTACCACTTTACTAGTTGGATTTTTTACTTTTTTGCGATTTTCTCAAAAATGGCTCCGACGATTTTCATTAAACTTTAAAAATCAACCACACATACAAAGAGCTACAACTTTTATTTGAAACATTTCTCCGGGAAAATGCAGTGAAGGGCACTTTTGGGGGAGGGGTGGGGTTAGGTTTCTATATAAAGTGCTATTTCAGTTTATTAGAAAATTCTGTCATCTAAATAATTTTAATTAGAATTAAATATGTTGTTGAAATTCCGAGTTTGAAAAAAATCGGATGACCGGAAGTGCAATTACTTTACCACTTTACTAAATGATTTATTCACTTTTTCGCAATTTTCTCAAAAATGGCTCCGACGATTTTTTTGAAACTTCTTATATAAACTAAACATGCAAAGATCTACAACTTTTATCTAAAACATTTCTCTGGAAAAATTCTTTTAAGGGCACTTTTAGGGGAGGGGTGGGGTTAGATTTTCATCAAAGTGCTATCCTAGTTGATTATACAATTGCTATCATCCAAACATAATTAGTTAGAAATAAATAGATGGCTGAAATTCCGAGTTTCAAGAAAATTAGTAAACCGGAAGTGCGCTTTTACTGAACAGTTTTTTCAGTTTTCGACGAATTTCATTAAATTTGGTACACAAAGTATAAAATTTGTCAATTATCATTTTGAGAACTGGAGTAAGAGAAAGTTGTGTGAGTGTTTCACACCAGATTTTTTAGGTACTAATATCGCAACAGGCGCGAGGATTCCGGGCAACATCCATCAACCACAAATTTTTCGTGATTTTCTCGAAAATGGCTTCGATGATTTTCTTTGAACATCGTAAACATTGTACGCACATGAATACCTATCACTTTTATTTGTAACATTTTCCCAGGAAAATCGTTTTTTTGCGGGGTTCTGGGGAAACAACACTAGCGTTAACTTTCCTATAAATAACAACTTCAGTATAATGTATGGTTTTTACCACCTACTTAATTATTAATACACATTAGAAGCTGTTTACAATTCCGAATTTGAAGAAAAATCTGTTAACCGAAAATACAGTTTACAGAATAGGGTTTTGAGATTACAATGATTTTCCTTAAACTTGGAATGCTTGCTGCGTAGATAGAAACGTATCACTTTTATTTGAAACATTTTTCTGAAAAAATTGGTTTTAGAGGGGGGGTATTGAAGGGGTCAATCAGTTAGTTTAAACTGAGATTTGCATAAGCTTTGTTGATTTTGAAATAGAGTGGTTCCACATAAGGCCGCTCAGGAATATAAGTAAAATCGCCGCCATCATGTTTATACCCAGCCCAACTAAACGTTGAAATTTTAAAGAGAATTTTAATTGAACTGTATAATAGGAAGAGAAAGTCATGTGAGTGTTTCACACTAGATTATCTATTTATTATCTTTAAATAGACAAAAATTGAAATATAAAATTACAAATTATTACGCATATTGATGGAGAAAAATAGAACATATGGGCCAATAAATGTCTTAATAGTGGGTAAAAGAGAGCAAACAAGTAACCAATGGCAAATTGCTTTATACAAAAAATATAATTTACTATAGAACTTAATACTAAAAATGGAAATGATTGGTAAATAAACTGCAACAACAGCTACAATATAGTGTCTATGATTGCAAATTATGTACTCTTGTATGTATGTAAATGTGCGTGTGTGCGTGCGTGTAGTGGAATTATCTATGCGGATTAAATGTTTGATATATAAATGGTGGTGTGGGGGGTGGGGGATTATTATGTTGTTGCGGTAAGTATAGAACAAGTTACTTCAGTATTTATTTATATCGGATACATGCATCATTATATTTATAGGTAGATCTCTGAATTTATGTAATGTTTGTCGATATTAAAGAACATACAGAATATCTAGCCAAGATTAGAAGAGAGTATATGGTTATTTTATGGACTATTTTTCTGAAAATCTTAGAAAAACAAAAAGAGTCTTTAGAGGTGGGGGGGGGGGCAAATATCTGGGTGATACTCTCACACAACTTTCTCTTACTGTAAGTAACACAATTTAATTAGGAAATTTTCTTTAAATTGGCAGCTTTGCAATGTTTAGTTAGGCTGGGTATAAACATGACGGTAAGGATTTTACTTCTATTCATGAACGGCTTATGTGGAGTGCTCTATATTAAAACTAAGAAAGTTTGTCCAAATTTTTGTTTTAAACAAACTGACAGACCTCCAAATATCCGCTCTAAAATCGATTTCTTTCAGAAAAATGTTGCAAATTGATACTATTCGATGTATGCAGCAAGTATCGCAAGTTTAAAGGAAATCATTGTAACTGTTTCCGAGAAAATCCCCCCCCCCCCCACAAAAACCTACAGTATAAAATTGCACTTCCGGTTAACCGATTTTCTACAAATTTAGAATTCTACACTGCTTCTAATATGTATTAATATTATGTAAGGTGGTAAAAACTACGTATTATACTGAAATGGTACTTTAGAGGAAAGCATAACGCTACTGTTTGCCCAGAATCTCCCAAAAAAATCAAGTTTCCCGACAAAATGTTGGAAAAAAAAGTGGTAGGTATTGATGTTGTGTAGATAGTTGACGAAGTTAAAAAAATGTTGGAGATGTTTTTTTTGTTGAGAAAATCACGAAAATTGAAAAACTATTCGGTAAAAGTCGCAATTCCGGTGGATGTATTTTGCCCGAAATTTTCATGTCTGATGCGTGTCTAAACGGAGTACCAAGGTTTCAGCTTCCTGCTGAAACTTTTCATTTTTGAGATATTCTGTTAACATACTCACGCAAACTATTCGCTAAAATAATTTTTTTTTTTTTATCCCAAAACATGAATTTCCTGTGAAAAATCAATTTCCAACATCTGGCACGATCGCAATACTTCCTCTTACTAGGAGTAACAGGAAGTGAAATGCATAAAAGTGATAGTTTCTGGAAGTTATTTTTGAAAGGGACTAAATTGCTTTCAGCCCTTGATGAGTGTCTTTTTACTTTCTCAAACTGGTATAAGAGGAAATATTGCAATCGTATCACTTTTCTATATCGAGTATTCACCGGAAATATACGATTTGTGATCTCCTGAGTCCGGAAAATGGTTTTTAGAAATTGATGTGTGTGTTGTATGTATATATATATATATATATCAATCAACAAGCCAACTAAGTGTATCATCAGAAACATTGCGTTGAAGTGAACTCTCTACACGTACTTGATAAATTTACACTGACGATAAATGAAAATCCGAAACCAGTCAGGAATAAGAGAAATATATAAGCTAAGACGGATAAAATACCAAAGTTACATATATTTAGCGAAAAGTGTCATGCCAAGAGTCATGTGTTCACATCGCACATGTGTGTATGTGTGAACAAAATATCTCAAAAACGAAATAATATCACAGCAAGTTCTAACTTGAAATGCCGTTTAGGTACCTTCTTCACATCCGACACGAAGTTGGTCTATAAAAATGAAAGTCAACTTTGTGGGAATTCACCCCCACAATTTTTCGCAGTACATCTGAAAAAGAATCATAACAATTTTCGTAATACTTGTACACAAATTACCCATTGTAGCGCTATGACTTTAATTTGAAACATTTGTCTAAGAAAATATTTATTTTAAGGGGCTTCGGGGAGTGGGGACGGGGTGGGATCTTGCGTATATTGATCCTGCATTAGCGGCGCTTCTGGTAACTAAAATATTTGGGACGGGTGTCTGGCAAATACTTTTAACTTAATTATAATAGTTTTGTCTACATTGTGAGTAAATTCTGTAATAAAATAAGCACACCCGCCAACTATCATATGCATGGAAGGGAAAATTAAGCCCTGCCAATTACCTACGGCCATTTAAGTGCAAGGTGGCGGTAAAAGTCGATCCACTCCTCTCCGGCTTGTTCTTTCATTCCTATTTCTTGTCACCGTTGCTTTGACATTCAAGTGTACATACCCTGAACAAGTCTTTTGCAATAATGGGCATACTCTCGTCGCGGACTCAATCCGAAAACTTAAGTGTTCTGCATTTCTACAGTGATAAACTATTCGTATTTATTGCCTGCCCAGACTGTACACTATTAAGTTAATAATATTGAAGAAGAGAACATGTATGAAAGATACACTCACGAATGCTCAGATTACAGTACAGAATCAGTTTTTTTTCCTAATACCAATGTAATAAAACATCGTCAACTACTAATTACAAACAGCTGTTTTAATTTAAAAGTTTAAAAAAATAGAGGGGAAGAGAGAGTAAGAGAACGAACTGCTCGTCAGACAGAGACAGAGGGACTAACATATGACTGGAATACTCCAGCTGATGGTTAGGGAGATGAACACTAGGTTTATACTATACTCACTTTGATTGGCTGGATATTTATATATTATTATCTAACGCGTACTGGACGGAGTTTCTCAGTCTTAAAAACTGCCGGTTTTGATTTAAAAATATCAGTTTTTTATGCAATGTTTCTTTTTTATAAACTATTTTTAGAGCTATACAGAAGGCTGTGTCTAGTATTATATTATCATTTTGATGACCTTCAATAAGTATTCTCTTTTTATCTGCTTTTTCTTTTCAGGTTCACTGGTATTGGCAAATTTATTTATTTATTTTATTTTTTTTTTGTTAGACAGATAGTATTCTTTTTTTTATGTATTTATTTCTTTTTCTTATCACGTGTTACGAGGTTTTAATTAATTATTATTATTATGTATTCTAAACATATTGATTAGATTAGGCCATATAAGAATTCTGGCGTCTTGGTTGTTGAACAAGATTTTGATTTTAATTTTAATTATATCTTCGTTCTAAATATTTTTGAAGTTAAATCTCCACCGGAAATTACATGTTTGAGGTGAACTGAGAATGCAAAAAAATTTTAGCGAATAGTCTGTACGTGTGTGTGTGTGTTT
>JAAEAF010006256.1:0-16895 GCA_011037195.1 Triatoma infestans | reverse complement strand
CCTCTATTCCCGCATGTCCGGGTATCCAATAGAGATGCACCTTACCCCTCCGAGCCAAAGCGTTAAGCCTTCTCCTACATTCTCCCACTAATTTCGAACTCCACCAAGGCTTACTCAAAGCCCTTAGTGCGGCTTGACTATCGGAGAAGATCCGCACTTCCTTAAACTCTCCTAGCCACTCCCCCACAAGGTGGCAGCATTCAATGATGCCCACCACCTCAGACTGGAAAACAGTGGCCAAACCACCCAAGGCCACCGAACTCCCTCTATCCAACTCCTGAAACCATGCTCCCGCCCCCGACAGGCCAGTACCCTCCTGCCTAGAGCCATCTGAATAGCAGCGAATAATACCGCTGCCCGACTCCGTTGGCCTCGTGAGGTTATCATCCCCTATACTACCAATCGTAATCTCATAATCTCTCTCAAATCCCCATTTCTTGCTCGTCTCATCAAGTTTGGATAGCAAAAATCGGTTCACTCGCCAAATTTCGTCCTCGATCCTAGTGTGATCCCCCCGGGAAGGTTCTCACCCATTCTCCCTTGCACCTCATTCTGCAAAGTGCTTAAAAAACTAAACTAAATAAACTAAAACGTTTTTAGAAATGAATCGAGTAATTTAGAGATGCATTATATGAATGTATGTCATACACATACGTCAGAACTTTTATTCTTCTTGATTAATAACAGCATTGCTACTATGTTATCTTCCAGACCATTAATTAATAAGAAAGTAAGGACTGGCCACAAAAAGCCCTTGTTTTAAACCCATATTGCTGTCAAAATAAGAAGAAATCAGTTCATTGTCCATATAGAAAGAGTAATGTTGTCGTAAAGATTTTTAATTATATCAATAATAGTTTATTAAATATAGTAATTGTGCAGTTTGAAAAACAAAGTATTTTTATCCATTTTATCCAAGACTGCTTTAAAATTGTTAAAATATAAATCTCTTTTTTATTTTAAACATACTTTTAACATTAATCATGTTAAACAAATTGAAAATGTTTTCTAGAGAAAATATCTTTTACTGAATCCAACTTATGTAATGGGATCTGAATTATTAAGATTCATGAGGCTGTAAAGAACCAAGGATCCGAATCATTAGTCACTCACTACCTAGGCCAAACTAAGGAAGGAGAATTCCAAATATATAAATAAGAGTTTTAGAGCAGTTATTGACACCAGTCAGCAAACATCAATTTACCTATTTTCTAATACTTAACAGTCTGTGTCTCTCTTAATATTATTCTTTCGCAAACTTCATTCGCTAATATCATTCAACAGTGTAAAGTCCTTGCAGTTATTTTATATTTCTATTCATTAAATCAGTGTTCATCATGTCCACGTAGTTTATATCTTACATTCCTAAATTATTCCTCTGATTCTCTCTTACATCTACCACACTTATAAAATTTCCAATCTAGCTATTTGTATCCATTAATATTTCTAATTTTTAGCAATTAAATCTGTTAAGGAAATTCCACAGAAATTTTTGTAATTCGTTAGATATCCCTTTATATTTAGATAGATTTTAGATGAAAAAATGTTATCCATTTAAATTTTGTACTCACTTTAAATTCAATTATTAAATTTTAAAATAATAACCGATATTGTAACCGACATAAATCATTAATACTGTTTCCCTTCTGAGATAAATAATATATAAAATTGTTTATTCATCTCCCGGCATTAAATCATTTGATATAAGAGGATTCATTTCCTTAAGTAGAGTTAGTCTCTTTTTTTTTTTCTTCTGAACTTTTCAAAAATTTATCTTCAGATTTCCTCTTTTCGTATAACCCGCCCAACCTGTTAATGCTTAATATAATGTATCGGAGATATTTTCTGTTGATAGCCTGCTTCATTTTGTGATCATCAACCAGTTTTGGCGTCCTGACGTCTTGATAATGGGCGAACACTTGTAACCGGTCGATGACCACAAAATTAAGCAGGCTAACACGTAAATATCTCTTGATGTTCTCCCAGCTCTGCGGACCTAATCACAATTATTTCTTAAATGTTTTTAAATATTATTTTTATGTTAATTTATTGTTATTTCCTCTATACATAAAATTGAAAGAAAATCTTTGGAACCATT
This sequence comes from Triatoma infestans, assembly GCA_011037195.1. Taxonomy (NCBI): domain Eukaryota; kingdom Metazoa; phylum Arthropoda; class Insecta; order Hemiptera; family Reduviidae; genus Triatoma; species Triatoma infestans. The sequence continues at coordinate 14,797 of JAAEAF010006256.1, read as the reverse complement.
TTCAAAATGGTCAAAAACGGAAGTGAGATTTTAATAAATGTTTCCTTTCTCGATTTGACAATTTTTACGAAAACGGGACTAATATTGTTTTCTTTAAACTTGCACATACTTACATTCATACAGCAAGTTGGTCAAGATTGGGTCCGTCTGGCGTGATACTTGATAATTACTTCCGGTGTTACACGGACGGTTCCAGAATGGATGGTATAGATCTGGAGCTGCGGTCTATTTTGAGACCGGATATCATTTGGCAGTATGTCTTGGTGAATGGACCACGGTCTTCCAGGCTGAGGTTTATACTATTCTTTGTTGTGTCTTGGATGAGAGGGTACGTAACACTAACTTAAAAGGTGTTTGTATCTGCTCGGACAGCCAGGCTGCGCTGAAGGCGCTGAGTTCATGCGTCTTCACTTCCAGGTTGGTGCTAGAATGTTCTAAAAGAGTGGAAGAGCTTTCTTCTCTGAAGGATGTGCTTCTAATCTGGGTGCCAGGTCACATGGGAATTTTTGGGAATTAAGAGGTTTGCCAAATTAGGCGCTTCTCTTCCTTTCATTGGTACCGCGCCTGTTGTTGGCGTGTCTTCTGGTATATGTCTGTCAGGCTTCCAGACATGGACAGCTTCATAGCAGTCATATCCTTCTGGATGAGCTCAGTTGGTTTTAGGCAGTCCAAAATGCTCATCGGGGGACCGGACAAGGCCATTAGTGAGACGTTGCTGTGTTTTTCACGGAGCGCTCTCGGGCATCTGGTTGGATCTCTTACTGGACATAGTGGTTTAAGGAGACATCTCTACATAATAGGGGTCATGCCGGATCCATTTTGTAGTGCCTGTGAGACAGAGGAGGAAACACCCATCCATCTTATGACTGATTGCCTGGGTTGTGAGGAAATTAGGTTCAGGAACTTTGGACGGAATAGGATGTCTGTGGAAGAGCTTAGGCTATTTCCGTTTAAGGTTATTGTCCGATTTATTCGGACTGCGGTGAATCTTGATGGATTAGATCCGGGTCTGGTTTTTTGTTCTAGACCCGGTTTGTTGTTGTTTTTCTTGGGTTAGTTATATGGGCCCAGTGAGGCTTTGGATAGCGTAGGATTTCCCTCCCCACAGACAAATAATAATAATAATACATTCATACAGCGCTTATCACTTTTATTTGAAACATTTTTTGGGGGGAAAATGTATTTGAAGAGGTTCTGCTTGACCTGTAAGGCATGTAACATCTAAATAACGTTAAAGAACTTGAAATGTATGTTCAAAATTACGGTTTTTGAAGTATATTGATTAAACAAATGTGCGATTTACCCCAATTAATGTTTTTTTTTTTAAGTATTATTGGCAACTTTCACAAAAATACTCTAAAATTATCTTAATTATCTTACAATCTTAAAATGCAAATTGCACAAGTATAAACCGAAAACATTTTTCAACATATGCGTTTAATTCTAGTTTTCGTTCTCTAAATTCGTTCTGTGCAAGTTTGTTCAGTTTTACGATTTTCTCGAAATCAATTTCGAACATTCTTTCAACATGTAGAAAGCACGAAGAAATATTTTTAAATTATTGGAAGCTTGTCAAATTTTTCTTCGGAAATACACTCGTTTTATTTTAAGGCGCTTGAATCAGCAAAAATGGTTTTTAATAATGATTTTTCGGCAATGGTTTTTACGTATGTATAATAATGATTTTTATGTATAAACAGGACAGCTCAAAAACGAAAAATTATTGAATGAAACTTTGAAAAAAAATTGAACAAGAAGTGGGTTTTTACTGAAATTTTTTTTTTTTTTTATTTTTCTATGATTTTCTCCATAAAAACAGTCACCGGTTTCATTAACTTTTCTATATTCTAACAATAGATTCAGAGACCTACTAATTTTGTTTGAAAACTTTTCAAAAAAAAATTCATTAAAGGGGATTTTTCGGCGAATGGGAAGGTTATGATTCTCCCCGATTGTTATAACATTGAAGACAATAATCATGTAATAAGAATTATAAGTTTGAAATAATTTAGTTAAATAGTATAAATGTGTAAATTGCAGTTAAGTGAAAGTGATCTGAGGTGTATTACGTACAATTTTTACTTTAATTAAATCTAAGGGGAGCTGTGACGTCATGCTTTCCTCTATTATTACCTTTTTTATGATAAAAAAAATCTGGTATGAAACACTTACTCAACTTTCTCTTACTCCAGTTTTCAAAATTGTAATTGACAAATTTTATAGTTTGTATAACAAATTTGATGAAATTCGTTGGGGTTCGTCGAAAACTGAAAAAAAAACTGTTCAGTAAAAGCGCACTTCCGGTTTACTTATTTCCTTGAAACCGAATTTTGGACATGTATTTATTTATAATTAATTTTGTTTGGATGATAGGATTGTTAATCAACTATGATAGCACTTTAGAAGAAACCTAACCCCACCCCTCCCCTAAAAATGCCCTTAAATGAATTTTTCCAGAGAAATGTTTTTAATAAAAGTTGAGATCTTTGCATGTGCAATTGATATAAAAAGTTTCAAGAAAATCGTCTGAGCCATTTTTGAGAAAATTGCAAGAAAGTAAAAAAAATATCCCGAAAACTGAAAAAATACATTTTAGTAAAAATCGCACTTCCGGTCATCCGATTTTTTTTTCAAACTCGGAATTACAACAACACATTTAATTTTAATTAATACTGTTTAGATGATAGAATTGTATAGTAAATTGAAATAGGATTTTAGAGGACAACCCACCACCTCGCTCCCATAAAAGTGCCCTTGAATGCATTATTCCGGAGAAATGTTTTAAATAAAAATTGTATATCTTTGTAAGTGTAGTTGATATATCAAGTTTAAAGAAAAACGTTGGAGCCATTTTTGAGTAAACTGCAAAAAGTGGAAAAAAGCATTTAGTAAGTGGTACTTCCGGTCAAGGAATTTCGACCGCTGGCCTACTGTCGGATCCCATAGTGATACCAAAATGGAATATCAAGTTTCAGCATTCTACGATTTTTCGTTTTTGAACTATGCTGTTCACATACATACATAGATATGTAGTGGAAGAAAGCAATGACAATAAATAGTTTTGTAAAATATATTAAATAGTAAATTTACCTTCAAAAAGAGTGTATTTTAGAGTCAGGTACTGTAAATTGGGGTCACTGCTAGTAGGGAAACAAAGGCACAAAATTTTATACAATGCGACTTGGCCAACTGCTTTGTTAGAGAACATTCCTTCGAATAGTCTCACTTCTGCTTTCAAACAAGGAAGTCTGTATTCTGCTTCAAAGCCAGAACACTTCAGAAAGCCAGAACACTTCAGGAATCGCTCTCTTAGTATCAGTGCCACAATAAATTGAATAAGTTTATAATATCAAATAAGTTGTAGTTATTATTTTAACAGAATATATTTATTGTTAACAGTGGTGATTTCTTTATATTGCTAATACTTCATTCTCTTTTAAAATTACAAACTTACAAGCCCTTTTCACTAAAACGCTCACGCCACAAGCTACCTATACACATCACACCAATAACATTACAGATACATATCCACACAGAGACCATTTGCTAAAAACAACTTTTTTGGACTCAGGGGACCTCAAAATGGATATTTCCGTTGAAAACTCGATATCGAAAATTTGGCACGATTACAATACTTCCTCTTGCTAGGAGTAAGAGAAAGTCAAAACCTTACAGCATTAAGAAACACTTGAAGCCTGGGCAAAAGCGTATTAGAACACATCTCTCTACAAATTTCTGTTATTTTTATTTTTAAATATTTAATTGTTTTTCCGAAATATTATTTAATGGCGATCATAATATTCTTAAATCTAATTCTAATGATGTGGATGAAGAGAGATTTTCAAAAAGTATTTACTAAGTTCTTTATTTCCACTTTTTAAGGTAAGAAAGTGTTTCTAATCAGAGTCAGAATTCTAATTTATATATATGTATGTTTGTATGTATGTTTAATAAATTTTAATGGAAAAATATAAAGTTCAAAACATAAAAATAATAAAATGATGGAGCGTGCTACATAAAATATTTACAAATGACCTTATTCAAAGTAAACTTTTTATATTATATTTATACAAAGTTACCCTTAAATATTATAAAATAAATTAAAATATACTTGTCTTGTTAAAAAGCAAAGTTTAATTAAGTATTATACAAACTTCAAATTAAATATAAAGCAATTTATAATAATATTGAACATTGAAATTATATAAATATAAAAAGGTTGACAATTTGAACAGAACAGTGACTTCCTTAGAGTGTTTAAATAAAGAGAATGCGAATTTCTTTCAGTCAGCCTCGCTATCGGTTACAGTTAGTTTTTTTTTTTTTACTTTTTTGAATTAGATTTAATCATTGATCGTTATAATAAAATTTTGTAAAATAATGAATTATTTTGAATAAACAAAACAGAAATTGGGAAGCAAAGGGTACGTACATATTAACGATTGAAATCTATATCTGTTAATTTAATTTTAAGATTTCATCTGGTTATGTAAATCAAATGATCTAATATCATGTTCGCACATTTCAATTAGCATATAGCTTGAATCCTTTTAGATTCAGCAAGCTATCGTCAGTGTTTTACTGAGTATGCCTACATATAGACATAAATAACACATACATTCATACATAAATACATACACAAACCACACACACAGATAATATATATATATATATAACTGGAGTAGCATAGGTTTGTCAGATGCGCAGTACATACTATCATTCAGTTTCATGAAAATTGAATCTGAATATTTAATCAGTAAAGCTGACCTGAAAGATCTATTTCTATAACGGAGCCTCCTTAGTACACTGCCGGCCTCCATGCAATGTTCTCTAGCTATAGACAACCGTAGAGTGTAGAGGCTTCTAGAAAAAAATGTAAGGTTAGCTGGATGCGAATTCGAGACCTCAACATTGGTCTCGAACTTATTAATTGAAGCCAAAAAGAGGCTTTTCAATGTTAATGAAAGAATTGATTAATAATCCAATTAAAAAAGAATGAAGCATGTAAAAGAAGCTGCTAACTATCTTTTAAAGCGGTTAAATTCCGTTTTTCTCTTCATTCATGTAGTTTATATGAAACATTTCATTTTCAATGAAAAAAAGAATACAGTTCCATGAATTCCTACTCAAAAAGAATATTCCTTATCTATGTATCTTCAATACTTCACTTTAAAACTTAAACTATTTGAGTTAAATTAAAGAAAAAATAAAAATTAATACAAAGACCGCTTTATAAATCTTAACATTATTAAACTGATAATAATTCATTAATTTTCTTAATGAAGAAGTAAAATGCAAGGGAGAAATAGAAACAACATACATGTTCCATAGAGTCACCGAGGAAGGATAATAGAGATTTGAATATCGCAGTGAACTAGAAACCCTAGATTAAAAAAAATAATGTTATGATTCGTCGTGGGTTTAGGTTTGAAAAAGAGAAATTATTCATGTAAACTCCTTGTACTAGTTATTTATAAAAAAGAGAATAAAATAAGTATTTTGAAATGTATTTGGTGTGATGTGTTGTTGTAGTGTAGTGGTAGCTCGTGGCATGAGCGGTTTTGTAAAGGGCTTGTGTGTATGTATGTTTTAAAGAAAGAGAAGTATTAGAAATAAGTAGATAATCACCATTGCTGGCAATAAATATATTCTCTTAAAATAACAACTAAAAGTTAATTTCAAAGAATATAAAAAGCTTATGAATATATAAAAACTAGCTAGATTGATTTAACTCAAACGTTTAACACTTTAACTAGCACTGGTGTTCTGCTGTCTCGATGATTGCTGGATAAATGTCGAATTTAGACTCTTCTGTTTGAATGTAGAATTTTAGACTGCCCTTAGAAAGCTTCTCTTGGTAGTTAATCGGCCCTATTAGAAGGGGGGTAAAATACAAAGAGTGCTGAGTGCCTTGACTTTTCTTCTAACGGTAGTTTGGTACCTGGATTTTACCCTTTTTCCACCCAATGTATCTTTCTCGTTTTTGAAACTGAATTTATTTTAGTTTATTTAAATTATAAAATCTATTTCAATCTGCTTCTTCCATTACAATTTACTCGAGTAATGCTTGAACTCAGGTTCAGGTAAATAAACGAAAAATATTTTACTCACTTCTTGAATATTATTTTTTTTTCTGCACCCACATTACATTGTTCTCAACTTCCTATGAACAAAATAGGAAAAAGTGCAAATACTGAGAATGCATTTTAGATCAAGTCAAATACTTCCTCTCTCTATAACCTACTCTCTTTGGTAACCCTTACTTTTTGGGAATTTGGTGTTCAAAATATTCTTGTAAAATTTGAAATTTAAGGAAACTTTGTATTTTTTATATAAATGAATTAACGGTAAGAGAAAGAATAAGAGAAAAATCGTATTACTGATTCACATCATATTTTTTTTTTGATCATCAGATACAAATTGAAAAAGATCGCAGCTTTAAAAATTAATAACGTTATTTATTTCTTTTTTTTATTTTTAGTAGTTTATATTTTATTTGTGATAACAATAAATTGGTACATTATTGTGAAATGGTATAAAACAAGAAGTAGAAGGTTTCTTTTCATCCTTTCAGTTTAAGTCACTTTTCACTTTACACTGGTGTACACATTTACAAAGACTTCCCCACACATAACTCTCATGTTAGACACTTTTCTACTAAACTTATATAGGGCCAAGATGGTTGTATAAGAAAGTAGGAAGGGGAAGAGGATTTATATATATATATATAAATATATGGATGTGAGTGTGAGTGTTCCAGTAGATATGAGATAAACACTTATACACTGTACCTTGCCACAGTACTAGGTAACAAAGTTTCATATTTTCCCAAGTGAGACGGTCCTGTTCTAAGGTAACATTGTGTGGCGGTCTCGTATAGGCGTGCCAACATACGAAGGTAAATTAATGGATGGTATGGCATAGATGGTTGGCGGAAAGCTCAAGTCTACTGGCGCGTTCCATCACCCGGCTGTCTCAAGTTGTACAAAGGTGTGAAAGTTATATTCTCTACTGTTTCCAACCTCTCTTGGGACAGGACTTAAAGCTTCGTATGAAGATAGGCAAGTTGACTTTTCTGTTTAGTTTAATGTCAAGTAAATGGTGAATTTCGGCAAATAGAGTATGATTTTTGTAGTTTCCTTTTTATTACTTTCTATAAAATAGAAAGACATTTTTGAACCAAAGTCACATCTGAAACATAGTAATAATAATAAGCTGTATATGGATGTCTTGGTTTCTTCTTAAAGTCTAAATATGAACGTCAATGGCTTTTCCATATGATTATATATTATACTTACAAGTAGAATCCCAGCTAAACTCATAGCTAAATAGTTCGAAGACCACTTATTTTTTTATTTTTATTTTTTTTAAATTTAAGGCGTTTCAACAGCTATGGTCATTAGCGCCCGGAGCCTTCTCAGTGCAACTGCCGGCCTCCGGACAGTGTTCTCTCGCTACAGACAACACTGTCCATCACCGAACAGTGAGCTGTAGAGGCTCCTAGGAAGAAAAAATCTAAGGGTAGCACTGGACTCGAACCCAGGACCTCCGCGTGGAAGTCCAACGCGCTAACCACTTAGCTAATCCCTTCCCTAAGACCACTTATTGTTTTCTATATTCTTGTTAAGATATATTTCCCTCAGTGTTAACCGAGCAGATAAAATTAAATATTTCATGACTTTTTTTTTTGAGCTTTGAATATAAACTGGTTTGAGTTCAATGCATAAAAATAATGCCATATCAATGGTAGATGGGAATTTATTCGAAAAAGAGGAGCCGACAGATAGGAATTTAGCTCTTTGCGCCATAAAATTGTATGTGTGGAGATTCTCAGACTTGTTTTCTATGATTATCACAAGTAATTTTAGGGTTGCATCATCAACCCTTCCTCAAGTGAGGGAATAAACAGGTAGTGAGCTGCAACAATAGAGATGAACATTGGAAGAATTAGAAAGGTTACCTATCAGATAAAGAGTCCGCAATACTTGCATAACATTACCCCTTAATATAATCTAAGTACATTTGTTTAAAACAAACATTAAATTCCAACTTTTCACCAAAAGACATTATGTGCCACAGGAAAAATATTTGTAAATAAAAGTTTATATTTTTTATCAGTGCAATGCTGCATTTCAAGTTTAAAGAAAATTGTTATAGCCCCTTTTCGAGAAAACTTCAAGAAATTCAAAAACCTATACTGTAGGTGTAATGACAAGGAAAGTCATATTAATGTCAAAATGGTTCCAGCCAGCTGCTATCTTAACAAAGGATATCAGTAATAAAAGAGCAATTTATAACCAGCGACCTAGCAGGCCGCCGTCTTCAAGACAATGCCGGCCAAACAAACAACAAAGCCCTTTTCAATACTTTACATCAAAGCAAGCACCGATAAGGTTGGCCACTGACCTAAATAAGGTCAGCAAACTACGAAGGTCGCACACTAGGACAGATGTCTTGGTGTGAGTGTGGCCAACACCGATATATAAACTCTATCATATACAACGAGATGATCATTATATCTTATACGACGATACGAGCACGTCCATATACACGACCAGCAGTTTACGCGACTATTCACAGTTTCATTTAAACTTATTTTCTTTTAGTAGTGCATCTCAGTTCGTTATTTTATCATTCTAATTTATTACTTATTTATCTTCTATTTATTCCTAAGTATTTTGCTAGTTATTAGTTTCCATTTATACGTTAAAATTATTGTTAAAATACAGTTTATTTTTATAAAATACGTATTAATAATTCGATGCACTAACTTCCAAAATCTCTCAGCTAACTTCCGCCCTCTTCAAAACATCTACTACATCAGGAATCACATCAAACGGTTCCATTACAGTAGGTGTAGGTGATGTCATATTCACATTTTTGATTGATGTTCTTTAAATTTTGAATTCTATTAATACTTCTAATTTATATATTAATATTATATTTTATTTATATCATAACCTCTTCACAATTAATTTATATTAATTTTGTCTTTATATTAATATTCGGGGAAATAAAAAATTTAAATCGCTGTAAGCATTATGTATTCGAATCCAGCATGCTGCCCTTAGATTTTTTCTTTCTAGGAGCCTCTACAACTCACTCTTGGCGTACAGCTTCTACACTTGGAGGCCGGTAGTTGCATTGGAGATGGCTCCGGGGAGGCAGTGCAATAATCCCCTAAAAAAAAAAAAAAAAAAATACATTATACTGTTTACATATACAATTATATTATTATAGTTGACCATGACAAACAGTCATAAAAAAATGATACGTCGAAATCAATAAAATTTAATAAATTGAACTTTTATAAATAAAAAATCTAAACTTTTGTATAAATCTAGCCCATGTCCTTGTTTATTAATAAGATCATTGATGATCATTAATGATCAAAAAATAATACCATTCAAGTTATAGTAGTATTCAAAAAATGGTTGTCAAATGTAGGAAAAAACGGTACTATGGTCATTTGCGCCCGGAGCTTCCGGACAGTGTTCTTTCGTTACAGACAACACTGTCCGTCTGTAGAGGTTCCTAGGGAGAAAAAAATCTAAGGGCAGCACAGCTGGATTCGAACCCTGGTCCTCCGCGTAAGAGTCCAATATGCTAACCACTTAGCTATTCCATTCCCTTTCTGTTCTTATTGTTTTCCATTTCTCCTTCTACTTCTTTTTGCGTTTTTGTAAAGTAGATTAAATAATTCGGAAATCTTATAGAATTATAATCCTGTATCTTTTGCTTTACTTAAAAGGGAAATTAAATGAAAAAAAAACGAATCTGTGAGTACAAAATTCATAAGGGGAACCTGAAATTGTCATAAGTCATCCCAGTGTTAATTTTAGTTTGAATGGAAAGGATATCAAATACATTGCAAAGTGTAACATAGAAGTCGAGGCCCTAATAAGAGAGTGAAAGAGAGAGAGTGATAAACAGAGAAAAAGAGAGAATGTTTCTGTGCAAAAGGGTCGGGTGCGTTTGCAAGAAGGAAGGGAATGGTGGATGGTAATGTGGAACGGGCACCAAACCAAAGTAATTCATCATTCTAAACTCGCGCTCAGTTCCCCTTACTTCCAGTTGCATCATTAATCATATGCAGTTGGTAGTTTCTCTTGGCCGCCTCATAGAGTCGGGCCTTTCTAGGGCTTTTATTTAACGTGATTGATTGACATAATGTCAACCAACTAACAGATTATGCGGTTGACAATATCTAGAGACCAGTGAAAGAAGAAAGTAACCTTGTACGATGTTATAAAGTTAAGAAGTGATTTCTGATAGTTAGATTGTGTCATGTTGTAAAGATAGATTTCAGAGGTGAAAAAGTTTGTAACAATGGCAAAAAAGAAAAAGTTTGTACGGGCGGAATATGAATTTACTTGTCAGTCACTAGAATTATCGCCACTCTGGTTGCGACAAACAGTCACCTAAGTTAGTGAGTTAATCATCTTCTGTTTCTATATGACGTGAAGTCTCTTCTGTTTCTTACAAATGAAATTCTACCCAACTAAACAAAAATGTTCACCGCAAATTTCCTTCTCTTTTTTAAATTGCGTTATTATAAAATTGAACTTTTATTTTAAATTCATTTATTTACATTAACGAACAAGTCACCTTTTTATAAACGAAAACAGCCACTGTAATTGACCAGACGTTTTTGATGAACAATAGAAACGTACAAGCAAACAACAGAACTGTTTAAATAGTATGGAATCACTTGGGTTGGAATTTCGATAAGACATATAAAATAATTTCTTTCTCCTCAATAATATGAAAACAATATGAAAATCACTTAAAACACTCTTCTTCCAATGTCTTCCTCATCCTTCTTCTAGAAACTTTCCGCCGGATATTACGACTCAGTTTACTCCAATTCTCAATAGTTCTAAATCAATTAGGTCTTTGCTGCTGAAACTTCTCTTTGGATGTTTATGATCCTGTCTTGCTGAATCTTTCTTTCATTTATTCGTAGCGATCAAGCCTCCCACATTTGCAAATCATGTTTTTATTGTTCACACTCTTTGAAATGCTCGGAATGGAAAGAAAATTACTTTTAACTTTCGTCACTAATTTTTTTCTTTAATTATTCATTTAATATTAATTAAGGACGAGATTTTTTGAGTGAAGTGCTCACATAGTTCTGATCCAGGGATTTTAGTCCATTGTAAGGCTACATTGCTGGTTTTGAGGAGTTGTGTAACAGCAAGATTGTTTCACTAGCCTCTGCGGGTACTTTAAGCTCTTTGGATGTGTTATAGTTTTAAACCTAGAAAATACATCGACAATAAGGTTTAGCTTGATCAATGAGATGTTGAATGTCAATGGTGAATTGGCTGATGATATCCGCTAGCTACTTGAGGCATCTTATTGTAGATCATTTCCTGCCTGTTTGTTAAAAGCGAAGATAAGAGGTTTACGGTCGGTCCTTGTGGTGAATCACCATCCTTCTAGGAGCGGCCTTTAGTGTTGGACTGCCTTGAAGATAGCGATCAGTTCTTAATCGTATATGCTTTCTAGGCTTCATTGAGGGTTTGACAGAAGAATCCTAAAATTTAGGAAAAAATCATTTCCTTGCACTAATCTAAATTCAGCCTGTAATAGGATCCAAAGAAAGGATCCATAGCAGAGTAAGAAAGACAAAAAATGACAGGACCACTCTCTCGGACTAGAGTGGGAGAAACTGCATAAAAACAGCGACGGGAGATAGATATACAACAGAGTTCACTCGCCAGTCACAACGTGTCATTTACCTTACCCTTTACCACTCTACCATACTCTACCATTTTATTGTAAAGCCCAAGCAGTCAGTGTCATTTTTACATGATACAGTGTTCAGCCATATCTAGTTGTTCATTCAAACCAAACCATTTCTCTCCTTCATTAGACTCATTATAAGTCCTACTTTGAAAATTGAAAATTATGAACTTATAGAACTACTTTGAAATTATAGAAAATCATAGCTCTTAAATGCTCTTTTTGGTGTGGTGGTTATGAACATGGACTTGTAAAAGGGAGGTCCCCAGTTGAGTCCTCGTCGCGTATAACAGCTAAATTTTATATTCGTTTAAAAAATGTTAATAGTAAAGTTAAGTGCTTCCGCCTCCTTCCAGGACACCTAATTTGGTAGTTGGGCGTTAAGCCCGCCAGAAAAAAATAGGCATTTTTTTACTTACTTCATTTTTGACTCTACAAAGAAGTCGAACAGGCTAGCAGACAAGAATTAAGAAATGTCCAATAGGTTTAATAAAACTTAATTTATTTCAATTAAGTTTTTAATGTTAGTAATGGAGAATGTTTTGCCAATAATTAGATATTTTCTAATTATTCTTTCTTCTATGTCATCATCATCTTACAATTATTATTTCTATAAATTCCATCTGAAGACATAAGTCTCTTTTTTCTCTATAGTTGAAATTTTTTCAACATTATTTCACTGAATATATTAAATAAGGTTGTAATCTTTAATGTGTAAATAAGTTTTTTTTATCTCTTGAGGTAAAATAAAAACAAAATTTTCCTACCCCTTTCAGTTACAAGTTTTACATAAAATTGATAAAATGTTTTAAACTAAATATAGACTTTTAATATTTATAACAATAAATTAATATTCAAACCATATATTTAAATTTTAATGGTTAATTACAACGAAAATTTCGTTCCACTTTCAAAAAAAAAAAAAACAATAATCTCTTGAGTTTGCCTACATCGTTTTTTTTTTATTATTTTTTATTTAAAGAGTTTTAACTAATGCAGAGAAAACAATATAATAATTAAAGCAAGAATAATTCTAAACTTATCTCTCTTATCATATTAAAATATAGTCAATATGACTGTAGGAATTTGGCCTCAGCAGTTTTGGGCGTTAGGACACATTTGAACATGGGAATATTTGACGTGAGCGATGTTTCACCTTCAAATCCTAAAGAACAAAAATTAATCTCTATTTAGTGAAATCTATGAAATAGTTGATCGTAATAGATGTTTTTATAATGATTTTTTATATACTGTTTGTAAATATGTATGTCTGTTTGTCTATAATAATTGTCGGTATTTAAATATATATGGATATCTGTCTATTGTAGTGAAAGAAAGAAATGAAAGAAGATAATAGTTTTGAAAAATAGTTTAGAATATTTTATAGTTTGAGAAAAATAGAATTTTGTTAATATTTTAAATGTATCTTAGTGCAGTGAAAAGAGTCAGGTACTGTAAATTAAGGTCATTGCTATTAGGGGAGGCAAAGGCACAAGAATCCGTTAAATTATACAATGCCACTTGGCCAACTGTTTTGTAAGAGAAGGCATTCTTTCGAACAGTCTGCATTCTGCTTTCAAACAAGACAGTTTGTTGTAGGCACCGAAGCAGAACACTTAAAAGGAATCAGTGCCAGATATAAGTTAAAACATAAGAGCTTTGCATTAAATCTAGATAAATAATTAATTTCATAAACATAATAGTTGTGATATTGTAAAATATCTTTAAAGATAATATATTTAATTTAATCTACCAGTGTTTTCATAATTATTTCTTATTACTTCTCTCTTAAACATTTATATAATTACAAGCCCCTTTTACAAAACCGCTCGTGCTACACAAGCTATCAGCACACAAACAAACAACATCACCAATCACATTTCACTATATATTTGTTTGTTTTCATATTTTTGATGACATTCTAAATATACAGGCTATGGTGGGGGGAGGGACATTTTTGCTCAGTTCTGGGGAGGTGAGATGGTCTATAACGGTCTGTAATATTCTATAATACCATTTCAGTACAAATAAAATGTAACAGTTTCTGATGGAATATAATGGACTTAAAAAAAAAAAATTATTTTTAAGAAAATATCGGAAAAAATCGACGAATTAGAGTTTCGTAATTTTTTTTTTGAAGTCATTAATTTCGTAAATTATTTGTTACTATTTTTACGAATAATGTTTATGAAAACTTTTGTTACTATTTTTAAAAATAATGTTTTTCAAGATTCAAAGTTGTTCAGAAAATTATAATCTCGAACTAGTGATTTATCTATGAATATTTATTATATATTAGCTTTTTTTTAAAAGAAAGAAAACAAACATTATAATTTTCCTAGAAATGAACAAAAATAATTTCAGAAATTTTTTAAAGATTTTTCCCAAGTTCATTGGCAGTTTGACGAGCATGAATGTGAGAGAATTGGAACATGATGCTCTCTATATCTATGATTATGGATAGGGAATAGATGATATCTAATGTGACCAATGATGATGTAGTGCCTTTCCCAAGGGGTAGTTACTCATCGTATCAATTTATAAAGTACCTACAAATATAGATCATGCCTTGTCATCATGACTATATCCAAGTCATATCCATCTTATAAACCAATAATTGCTTTCAACAAAATGCAATCATCATTTGAAAAACAATAATCAAACTGTCTATTCGTTTCATAAAGTAATAATTATCTCCGTTACATTCTTATATACTCATGTCATATTCAAATAGAGGATCAAGTGTTTAAAAATTAATCTTTAATTACACTGAAAAACTTACGAAATATGATTTTATATGATAATGGTCTTTATAAAAATAAATTTCTCTAAAATGCAATGAGGTTTCTATTTTTTTTTAAACTATTTCACAAATTATTCTCAAGGTGCTTTAAGTTGATATACTGAAATCGTGTCGAAATTTTAATAGAAAGATATGTTATGTGATTCTCTAATACCAAAAAAATTGTAGACGACCCACTTATCTTCAGCTATTTTATTTTCATCTTTATAATGCGACATCTTGGAATTGTGATAATTGTAATAAATG